>BLKR01015167.1:0-100178 GCA_011170035.1 Teleogryllus occipitalis | reverse complement strand
TTCTTTCGAAATTCAGTCCTCTGATAGGAAAGTTTAAAAAAATTATCTTCCTGAACTGGGCATTTTCCAAACACCATATTTTCCACTTCCCGGGAAAATGTGTCCTACAAACGTTAATTCGTTTGGTTTTACTTTTGTAGTTCGGATGGACAGTATTATATAAACTTTCTAATTACTCTCACTCAGCAATTATGACTTTGGTTGAAGCAATACCCTATATCGGACGCCATGTTACCAAATATGATAAAACTTTGAAGCCGGAGACTACATTTTATCCAAGAAATTTTATAAAAGATTGGCTATTACACTGTCATATTTCTTTTATAAAACACCTTTGACAAAAATCTTTTACAGTGTAATACCGGCCTTTATTTACTTAACGTTAATGTTAGAATATCTCTACGTTCAATAAAATGTTGTAATCAAGTTTAAAGTCGAGAAGTGTGTGTGTGTATATATATATATATATATATATATATATATATATATATATATATATATATATATATATATATGGAGATATGCATTAGGTAATACGTACTTATAATAGTATTCATTCATTTACTTTCCAAATTATTTTACCTTTTTCAATAAATAAAGTAGCAAATTAAAAAAAGTTTTGAAATAGAGTTCGCAGCGAAAATGAAATGTTTTAGCGGGCTTACTGCTTTCCGGGGCATCTATAACTGTTTAATTTCTTAATTATTTATGAAGAGACTAATTATGATTTGTTTGGTTGTACTTGTAAGGTCATCATTTAAAAGAAAATATAATATTTAAGAATGATTTTAGAATATCTTGAGATCGGGCAAAAATAATTTTATGTATTCGAAACACGAATTAGTGGTCCATAAACAAGTCCTATAAGAACATTTAATCACAGCAATGCTAACTGAAAAACAAAACAATTTTAACAGGAATTGATAAGCAAATATGTGCCCATTGTTGGCAGCGTCCGTTGTTGCTGCCCACAGCATCCATTGTTGCGCTTATGGCCGACGCTTCTGAGGTTGATGCTCTCTTCAGCTGCCTGTCCCAGTTGGGACTCTACAGCCAGGTGTTAGTGGTGTGGGATTTTTCTTCTCCTAGTTTTGCCTCCACTCCCCCGTACTGAGACGGGGATTGGTAAACTAGGAAAAATAACATAGGGGTTAATACATTTTAAGTTGGACAGGTTATTTTATTAGGCCTTTAGGAAGACGGAAATGGGGGGTGGAAAAAAGGATTTAATGTTTTTATTGATTTTTACTTTCTCGCACTTACTGTCGTAAGAAGAAAAGGTATTGTAATCGTGCATCAGAATACGGCGAATTTTCGGCAGAAAAACCGTCCCATCCTGGTAACGAAAAAGTGAATAAATTTATTTGCTAAATTTAGGGGGAAATCTTTTAACGCGTTTAGTAGCCAGAATTCATGTTTTGTGGATCGTTGTTACCGAAAAATTGAATAACGGCGAAACGTTTGTCTATCAGTCTTCCGTCTGCGAACAACGCTAGGGGTTAAATTGTTCAACCGATTTTGTCCAAAATTGATAATACCCAATCGATCTTGTTGATATCACGGTCCCATTAATTCGAAACCGATATTTTAATTTTGGGAGGTACTTTACATAAAGCCCCAGAGATATTTTCAAAATGTTCTCAAAAGCAGCGTCATCGGTTTTTATTATTTTTTTCCATAATCTCAAAAACGTTTAAGAGAATGATTTGATGAATTGATGAATGAAATGATGATGATGAATTTTTAGATCTCATGTTGGCGTCTGTCTGTCCGTCTGTAGTTAACACAAGCATCTCAACGCTGCACGTTCTTTTTTAGTCAAATCTGTGATACATGACAGTTTAAAATCATCTTTGTGAGGGACCAAAGTTATGAGAGTTTCTGTGGCATAGCAGGTAAGCGCACTGTTGAAGAAGCTTAGGCACGTAAGATCGAATCTCATCCACGGCGAATAATTTTTGCGGGTAGAAACAATTTTGCGGTTAATTGTATAGTTATAATCATTCGTATCCATTATAAATATCACATAAAGTATGTGTTTTGAGGCGCCACTATTTATTTTAGTGTGTTAATGTCTTTAAGAATCACGTATAAATATGCCACTATTGCGATTCTGGCTTCAGAACGTCTGCACGCGCGCCCGTGTTGAGCTCTAGCGTTATCGCAACTTTCATCTGTGACGTAATTCAACCTTGGCCGTAGTCGCCGAAAGATAAGACCGGGAACGACGTCCACAGAGGGTTCTAAAGACCACGGCTTCTGGTTGAAAATATTTCTTAGTAAAATGAGCTATGTAGTTGCGTGGGTTTTATGCGGTTGCATTATTTTTGTGAATTTGATATCTTTGACACATGTAGAACATTTCTCTAATAAAAAATCTAAGTGCAATGAATATCACGTAACTATTCTTAACGTAATAAGTGTGCTTGGACAGCGTTTTGAGAAATACCGGTGATAGCTCAGTGCGGTCGAGCCAGACCTACAGACTACAGGGATCCGAGTTCAAATCCCAGTAACTCTGGAATTTTTTTACCTCCACGTGTAAAGAGTTACGTAATGCCGTAGGAGGAAGTGTCGAAATTTTCACAGAAAACACGTTTTGTAAGTAGCTAGTTCGAAAAAAGTGGATTGTTGGTATTGTTCTTTTATTTTCTATACACAAGGCTGTCAAAACGCTTGTTTTTTGAACCCGAAAAAGTGATTTTCCAAAACCCCTCTTTGTGAATCCGTCTTCGTGTGAGTAATTCTAGAGCCTTAAGTAAACACGATTTTCACCAAAATGGATATTCCTTGAACGATCTGGCTAATATTACGAATCTTCGAATTTGAAACGAATCTTTTAATTTTGAAGGTACTTTACACCAAACCCCATCATATTTACATAATTTTCTCAAAAAGAGCTCCAATTTTTCTGTAAATCTATTCCTCGAAGCACAAGATGTTTAAAGGTGGCGTACGTTCAATTTTGGGCGAACGATCTGAATTTTCGAAAATTGCAAACAAATACCTATTAACATTGTCGAAAACAAATACTAACGCTAGAGATTTTTGTTTCATTAAATCTCTTTTTAAAAATAAATATTAAATTAATGTAAATTAAACACTCCACTCTCTCCTAGTAATGATCCACTCTTCACTAGTAATGATTGCTGCTATTGGGTCTAACCGCTTCATTATTCTTTGGAGTGCTACTGTTTTCTAAATTTTTTTTCCAACAGTTTTATCTCAAAAGTACTGGATGAGAACAGTTGATATCTGGAGTTGAAGGGATGGTGTTAGCTCCTATTGTAGGCCTGATTCCTTGTGATTCCAGTGAAAAATCAGTAACTGCACTGAAACAGTAGAAGCTCCCGTCAATTGATAATCATAAGTGAATCACCATGTACTGGGTAGCGAGGAGAACGAGGAAATCTATATAAATTGTCACCTGCTCTTTCTTTCTCAGATAAACACTTGGAGAGTTTATCAACATCAAATCGGAATTTTAGCGCCTTTGATGTAATATTAAACATAAAAAAATCCCTTCCGGTTGTCTGCGTGTTAATTTTTAGTGTGTCCAAATAGCCCCGACACCCGTATTACATTAGTCTCTTAAGTTGTATCATATTAGCCCCACAAATTTGAGGCTGTATATATCATGACACGATTAATATTATTGCATTATTTTAACGCAGAAAAGAATATTAATTCTTTCTTAATGATAACCTATTTTCAAAAATATCGTGTCATAAAAAATAACGAAGTAACGTCAAAAGATTTATATCACGGCGGTAAAGTTTTTGACTGGAAAAATTAGGCATTTTAGTTTTGATTTTTTTCCTCCCAAATATTGTTAACCTGGTGGTGGGGGGGAACCGTGTCAGGTGAGTTAACTTTAAAGACCCGAGTTCGAATCCCGGCGAGTGGAAAATATTTTCTGCTGCAGTAGGTCTTTTCTTTTTGTTTCTTTTTTGCAGGTCCACATAGTCCGTATTGAATATTGCATAGCAATTACGAATAATACGTGAAAATATATGCTGTAGAGGCAACACTTGTTTTGAACATAAAACACATTCTAAATAGTATGTATAGTAAGAAAAACTTTATTTAAGTGAGTAAACTTAGATCATTCACTTTGATTCTCTAAATTAAAACTTGACGTAACTGAGAACAGTGTCGTCATAAGAGTTATTATGATACATATATATCCTTTATTTTTAAAATCTTAGGCCCCGAAACGCGCCTCGAATTAATTATTAATATAATAGCAATAGCTATTTATATATAGTATAATTTCATAATTATTTCCAAAGAACCGGAACGCCGTTCCGTCGCGTACCAACAGAAATCAAGCCTTTTATATACAGGATATTCGGGGAAGAAATGTCGAATCTTCGAAAAATAGCTGTTAAGACAATTTTAAGCTTATTTTGTCTAATAAACTACACGTATATTCCAAATGGCTAAGCCGCAATAAACATTCAAAAGTTGGTTTGGATATATGTTTTCTAGGCAACTATTTGCGTTGTAGAAGCATATAAACACTTCATTAATATCTAAATTGTTTATGATTAACAAAATAAATGAATACATTTGATCAGAAAGAAAAATTAACCTAGAAATAAAAAAGCACCCAATTTTCACAGTTCGACTGCTTTTTATTTCTCGGTTAATTTTTTTCTGAACTAATATATTAATTTATATTGTTAATAATAAACATGTTACATGTTTCTGGTCTGTTTACATGATTCTAGAATGCAAAGTTTTGCGTAGAAATCATATTTTCAAACCAACATTTGCGTGTTTATTGCAGCTCAGCCATTCAAAATATTTATGTTGTTTATTAGACAAAGTATGATTAAAATTGTTTAAACAGCTTTTTTCAAACTCTAGACGTTTCCTTCCCCGACACTCTGTATATCCATGCTTCTCTAAAACCAAAAACAATAATATGCGTACTGCAAACTAATTAATTAAACCCATGGCAGTAGAACTGTTAACATAAGTACTGTCACACATCTTTCGCAGGATAAGGAGTAAAATTTAAAGAAAAATTATAGTTCACATGAATTTTGACAAATTGCGTCTTACTTTCTATGATATTCAAATGGTAACATTATATTACAATATTTAATTGGTTAACAATTTCGGCTAAAGAGTCTTGTTTGATAATTCTCCAATTTCGTATTGTAATAAGATATCTTATGATACTCATGTCGTAAATAACTATTTGACAACTATTATGTTTAGTGTATGTGTCTAGCAGGTTTTGTATTATTCTGAGAAACTGGATCATACGAATCACGTTTACTACGTTATTCACACAGGAGCACATGAACCTCAAAAAAGTATTTAATAATATAATCCTTGCTGATGAATCAACGTTTTATTGATGATTTTAATTTTGAAAATTTTCATTAGTTTGGATGTTTAAATATAGGTATCACTTGTAATTACATGTCTGTTAAACACGATAGCATTATATGAAGCAAGAAACATTGTTTTTCATTTGATCATTCAACTTCATCAATCACTCACAATTACTTTAATTTTCTCTGCTTATCAGTATTTAATCTCAGATCTTCGATAAAGACATGAATCAAATAACATCGTAGATATTTCAGTGTTTTAAAAATAATAACGTGAATAAATGCTTATATTTATTGAGTTGGTTTTATAATAACCTGTAAAAACATGGGTTTTCTGTTGGTTTTGGGGATGTTGAAAACATTCAAATAGTAAAGGCAATGTTAAGCTGGTGACCTTTAACATTGTTTATTTGATATTTTTCTTAGGGATAGTTTATAATGGTTAAACGTTTTCAAAGAGTGCACATTAGATACCTCGAATGGCCCGTTTCCGTTTAATAAACCGCTACGTTCTCCCTGTACAGACGGTCGTGCAAAATTCAAGGTTTTGATATTTTCGTAGAATGGCGGCCAACAAACCACCTTCGAACTCTGACGATACTGAAATGTAGTCTGTGTTGGGAAGGTCATATCACTTGACCACCAAGTTCGTTCTATGTATTTTCACTGGGAAATGCTAGAGCATTGATATTTACTAAACTGTAAACAAAAGCTAAATCTCCTTGAATTGTTATAACATCTGTTTTGCTTTCTTTTAGTAATATCAACGGATTCCGGAATTTTGCATCACATTTAAACGCCATTCAGATTAGACAATAAAAAAATTTGCAACAATTGCAAATTTATAAACAATTTCCAAATTTTGCAAATCTAAAGTGGGGAGAGTCTCCCGATGTCCCAGAACCAAAAACAGCGAATTAACAATTTTGCAACAATTTATAATTTTATAAACAAATTCGAAATATGCGTTAGAACGGCCGGGAAGGCTCCGCAAATTGTGCCAGAAATGAATATCTCAAAATAGAAGTTTGTCAGGAGTTACAAATCGATTACTAAAAGTTAGCATAATTGTTGCTAAAATGATAAATATTTACTGGTCTATAGAAAATCATTCTGGACGGAAAACCCCGCTTAGAAATATTTTCTTCGTCGTGGCGTACGCGCAGGCAAACTATCTCCTTCGGCAGGGAAATATGACGATATTTCCGTCTCGTACGTAAACGAACTAGCCCCCTCCCCCTGAGACAGTGTTCTTTCTGCCCCTTGGGATGTTGCACCAATCCCAGACAACTGTGGTTCTACCTGCTAGCGATTGGTCAACGCGTCCCTCCCCCTGCCCTCCCCCAGGCCGAGGGCTGTCCAAGTTTGTCGGCGCGGTGTGGAAGATAGAATTTTGAACGACATTTTTTCTGAGGGAGAGGGTACGTAGTTTGAAATGGGTAGCTGTAGGTATTTGAGAAATTTAGTTATAGAATATTGCGGATACAAGGGAGAAATGTAGATTGATGGTGGTGATGCAGAGTTCTTGATGAAGTTGAGAGTTTAGGATAAAACAGGATGGTTTTGCGATTATTCTTGCGTGTTTCTTTTGGAACGTCTGGTTTTTGTGAATATTAGTTTTGGATACTGCGGCCCAGACTGGAAATCTTTAACATAATATCGGACGTATCATTGTTTGGTGGAGATGCATGGATGTAACTGAAATGGGGGATGATTTCTGAAGTAAGAAGTTGCGTGAAGAGATGCGTTTTTCTGGTGGCTAGGGAAATTCTATGCATGATATTTGCTCTACATGTGAGTCGTCTGCCGAATAGTACTCCTAGGTATTTGACCGTGGCGTTCGCGAGAATTCACATTATGGTGTTGATACGCGAGTGTGGGTGGATCGAGGGGGTATTCTAAAATGAATTCTTTTCCTTGACTATTGCTTGCGTTTATCTGAATATGCCATTTTGTGCCCAATCCTATGACACGGTGAGATGATTTTGAAGATCCTCTGTTGCTGTTCCTCGGTTTGTGGAGTAGATTGCTGTATCGTCTGCAAAGGAGGCAACGGATGTGTGTGTAGAGTATGTCAGACATTGAATGGGATTGGGGAGAGGCTCGAGCCCTGTGAGATCCCTGATTTGATAGGTATGGTGTTAAGGGTGCGCTAGAAAGCCGCACTGAAAATGTACGTTCATTAAAGAAACCTATTGTGCATGTGAGGTACTGGGGATCGGTACGTGCAATGTTCCGGAGCTTGAATATCAGTCCTGCGTGCAATGCTGCATCACAGGCTTTTGCGGTGTCCAGGAATACTACTACTGTATGCTTGTGGTCAGGCAAACCATCGATATTGTCCTCGGGCAATCGTAATATTTGGTGTTATGTAGAAAGCGAAGGTTGAAAGCAAAACTGATGCGGTGGTATTCCATTTAGTGTGGTGAGGTGAATATTAAGTCTAGTAAGGATGCATTATTAAATAATTTTCACATTGTAGATAGCAAACTGATTGGAAGGCAGCTTGCTGGGTCGTCATTTGGTTTACCTGGCTTGGTGGTGGGGATGATATGTGCGAATTTCCATTTATGGGAGAAGTATGACAATCTCAGGGTTGCATTAAATATTGTAATGTGCACAATGACTTTCAGAGGAAGGTGCTTCAGTAAGTGCACTGAGATTTGGTCGAACCGTTTGATACTTGTGGGCTGGCAGAGAATTATGATTTCCATCGGAGAGATGAATTTTGGACATTCTTGTACCATTGTTAGTGGTCTTGTTATTTCTTCCGAGATAAAATTGTCATGTTCAGGGTTGTTGGTAGAGTGGGGTGTGATGTGAATGATGCAGTAAAGTACTCGCATTTCGCTAACACTTCGCATTTTTCAGATGGAGAAGATGCTGCACCTGATGACGTGGTAAGGGGGGTTTATCGATAGGTTTATTCAGGATATGCCGTGTTATGTTCCATAGGGTGTGGTGTGACGGATTTACTCTGTGTGTGTGTGTGTGTGTGTGTGTGTGTGTGTGTGTGTGTTTGGAAGTGTATCCGTTGAGCGTGGGTGATGGCTAAGAGGTTTCTCACAATTTTGGTGAGTAGATTCAGGTATGATTGTAGAAATGGAGATCGATGTTTCTGCCAGTGATTTATGTTGTTTGTGATGTAGCAATTTTTGTATAATGGTCGGTATGGGTGAGAGTAGTACGGTCTTGTTAAGGAGAAGTTAAATCTAATGCATCTAATATGGTGTAAGTAAACTAATTGCTTAGTCTATAACTTGTGAGTTTCTGAATGATGGTAGTGGAGGTAAGAGTTGTGTGGTAAGGAGTTGATAATATGGCCAGTTTACCCTTTGGAGTTAATAAGGGTGGGTGGGAAGAATTTCGCTGATGTATGGATACAGAAAATGCTTGAGCGATGATGTGATTGAAGAGCTGTGTGTGTTTCAACATGAAATAGTACAACTCATTCTTCTTGAGACAACGAAATCAAGAACGTCGGCCTGAACTGTTGGAAAATAAAGATAATAAGTTGGAGTTTCTGGTGCATGAACAGTTAATTTTAGACTTGTATATCATTCAGAAGTGATATTCCAGTCGGAGAATTCAATATGCTGTCCCAAATTATATGTTTCGCGTTTCAGTCACCCACAATGAGGATTGGTTCGTTGGAAGTAAATAGTGCGTCAATACCACCTGGTCTATATTTAGTAGTTTGTAAACTGATATTACGTATTTTGACTACCGGTTGAGTGTTCTGCTGTAGGACTACACTCAAATTTTGAAAGTTTGGTTTATTGATTGTCGTACGTGGTATAATATATTAGTTTAGCAAATATTGCGTTTACTCCACTATGCCTTTTTCTTGGCTGTCATACCGATATAATATATAGCCTGAAATGTAAATTTTCATCAAGAGACTTAGGTGTGTTTCTTGGATACAAGCTGCATGGATTTCATTACTATGTAGAAAATAGGCTAATGTATGGATGTTAGGTCGTAATCCAATTGCATTCCACGATATTATTCGGAGTAGATGGTGGTGGGAACTATTATTAGACACTACTTTGTGAATAGTACGATTTCAAAGATAGAAGAATTGAGTATGTGAAGGCTGAGAGAACTTGATTCATAAGGTTAGTGAGGAAATTATCTATTTGTTGAGAGATCAATTGCGTGATTTGGGGTGGATAAGAATAACTTAGAAGATAAGTATGTTCTAAAAATATGTTAATACAATGGGAGTGAATTTGGTTGGTATATTTGGTCGCTTGGGGTGCACTGCGGTTTTGATATAGGAGTGTGTGTCACTGAGGTTCTTGCAGTGGAATTGTTGAACATCAAGGTATGAGTTGTTGGCTATTTCAGGGTTTGGGTTTTTGGCTATAGAGGTGTGTGGTGGTAGAACGGGGGCTAAGAAACCTTTCAAAAATATTTTTTTTAGGTTCGTTTTAGCGTAACTACTCATATGTCCCTTGGTTTTAGGGAACGTTTTACCATCTTATTCGAGGGTGCCCATGTAGTTTCCTTGTCTCTTTTGCCTCTTTTTACTTGTAATCTCGTCTAACTTTAATAAGCATAGCTAAAGATACAAACATATCTTCGAGCTTGACAGCCGAGGTCGCTAAGGCTGAAGAGCCGTAGCTGTCTCGTGCCAGAAGGGTCACAGTTCGAATCCTGCCTAGGACACAGATGTTTCGGTTTGTCTATATACAGTTACCGTTACCCCGAATGTTGCTTACAGTGGTCGCTACATGACCTTGGTAGTTGAAAAGCGACCTTAAATACGTAGAAAAACAAAAATATTTTCCCATCTCAATATTCGCAACGTAAAATTCATTTTTCTTGATGAAATGACTCTCAAAAAATAACAATAACTAGTCAATTTCATCTTTAATAACAAGAAATTTGAGATAGATATTATTGAAACCCAAACATTCTTCTAAGTATTGTGATAACCCGATGAGTAGCCACTACAGAAAGGGGTTTGCTGTTACACACGGAGTGCACCGGTAATTCATGAATGACAGGTCAAACACGCTAAATTTCTTTAGTGGGCGCCAAGCGTGCATCTTACCTGACATCTTGCTCCGGCATTGAGAACCTCGGTTTGGGTGCTCTGGGTCGAAAGTATGCATTACGACCACTCGCTATTTAAATATCTACAGAGATGCAATTTTATAAGGTGTAACCCGTCTGAGTGGCACGAGCACGTTTATTGACAATTACAAAGCTCTTAAATACAATTTGAAATCACTATTTTCATAAAAATCTCCAGTCCAAAACTGTTGTTTAAATTAAATGGAGATGGGCAAATACACAGAAATAATGATGGCGACGATCGTATTACCTCACTTCGGTGGGATCGAAGGACCGCCAACCTTTACCAATCAATTCCGGCCGTGATGTTCCGGCGGAGCACGATTGAAGTGGCCCCGTACACATCAGGAAGGGATCTCGGGCTCGCGTCGCATGCCCGGAAGTCAGCAGCCGTCCGCTAGACGAAGCCGCCACAAATCACGTCTGCGTTCGCTCGCCCTTTTAATTACTTTTAGGGTGCCGGTCCGACTGATCCACCACATGGAATTAATTTCGATTGAGTGACTGGTGGATAGGCGGATCGCTCAGGTCGGCAGATACTGGCCAATCACACGCCAGTAGATAGTTGACTTCTTAGGGCATAAGTTGTCGAAGAGAGTTGTCTTATAGAGTCCTTCTTTCTTAAGTCACTAGTTCAAATCTCCTCTCTCGCATTCCTACATCGAGTGTTTTCTCTCACGTCCCCAGCTCACGTCTCCCAAACAAGTGTTTGCTATGACGTGTCCAGATCAAGTGTTCTTTTTCAAAAAACACAGTTGCTCCCTCGCTTTCTTCTCTCCACACCATTTGGAAATTTCTGTACTCTGTCACGTGTGTGATGTTTTGCCTCTGATTGGTTCGATCATCAGGCTTCTGGAACCTTCCAATAATTTTTTCTGTCGATTGGCTCAAGGCAATTCCTCCCCTTAGCGACCTACTTTGCTATGGTTTTAATTGGTCGCCTTTGTGCAACCATGGGCGCGTGGCGATCTGAGAGAAAGCGAGGCAGCACCCACTGTCCAATGATTATTTTATGGTGCGTCCTTAGGGATTAACGAAGTGGCGAAGTGCCACCGACTTCCCTAATGTGGCTGTTACGGTACACAATCCGACAATCGCCGGGGACAAAGAATAATGCGGAGGTGTGGAAGAGCGCCTCCCGTCTCGAAGAAGCGGCTCGCGGAGGAGGCTGCGGAAGTCTTTGTACGCCTGCGAAACCTGACGCGCGGACACTTGGGCGTGACGAAATGCTCGGGAGGGGCGCCTGCGCCGAGAAGCAAATTGGTGTGACAAACAGGTCTATCGCGCGATGCGACTTGTCGCAGTATACAATATTAATGTACAAGTCTTCAAGTAAATTTAGATAATTATATATATATATATATATATATATATATATATATATATATATATATATTCCTTACCTTTATTATAAGGAAGTACTATTATTAGAAGA
Organism: Teleogryllus occipitalis; assembly: GCA_011170035.1. Taxonomy (NCBI): domain Eukaryota; kingdom Metazoa; phylum Arthropoda; class Insecta; order Orthoptera; family Gryllidae; genus Teleogryllus; species Teleogryllus occipitalis. Next base: position 88,313 of record BLKR01015167.1, on the reverse strand, counting down.
CGGAATGTACATGTTTCACAAACATAATGTCTAATAAGAATACAATACTAACATACACACAGTTTAAAACTTTTAGGCATCCTAAATCAAATTGGCATTCTAAATCAAGAACTTGATACGTCAAACGATTTTTAACATAAATGTAACACAATAATTTGTTTAAAACAAACATATTACACATACAATTAAAAGTTTTAATATCATAATAATTAAGTATGAGTTGTTTGAATGTCATGTGTTTCATATATTTAAGTTTATAAAAAATTTAATATACTGAGTTTTTCTACAGGTTTTCGATAGACTTTCTATTGAATACTTGAGTTAAGTTGTGGAGCTTTCAAATTGCACAAAACATGAGTTGTTTGAACATCAAAATGAGTTTCATTGTTAGAAGCACGAAAATGTCTTAACAATTTTCCAAATGATTTATTATGCAATTAACTGAAGTGTTCACGAAGTAAGACTTTATTATATTTTCAATACATTAATTCTACTATCGAAGATCTCAAGACTCAGGACATCGATTAGAATGAATCATAAAAAGATAAAGATAATTTACTGATACATTAACATCTTCATTATTCTGCTAACATAATGCATTGCTCTACTGAAATTATTCTCTATTGTGTACAAAGTCTTACGATGATATTATGTAGAGTGGAGAATTTTCATCTGATTTATCTTTCAGAGACGTGAATGAAATTGCAAGCAAGAAATAAAGGTTATTTCTTAACATTACATCCCCGATATATCAACTAATTCTTCAAAAGACAATCGCAGTGTAGTACAATCGCAGTAGACTCATAAAATTGTTTTTAAATGTGAATAAAAATATTGAAATGTAGCTCATGAAAGCAAATTAAATACTCTGCGAAAATATGTCAACGGACCCACTGCGGCAACTGAGGCCCATATTGGTGCTGTCAGCAATGTATGGACTGGCACCGAGGATATTTACAGAGAAAACTGGCGGAAGATTCGGGAAGGCGTGGTACTTCTCTTGTTGTTGTTTAGGGTTATCTATGCAAAGCATCATTGTTTGGTACTTGTACAAAGCGACTACATCCGGTGTCAAGCATGTATCAGCATTTCTTGAAGTAGCTTTTACAGCCATTGGTTGCATCATACAAGTGATAACGATGATATCATTCGCTTCTGCGAAAACTCCCAACTGGAAAGCTCTTTTCAAAACCATTAATCGCGCGGAAGAAGAATTTTTTTCATATCTGCACTTCAAAAGCGACACGAAACATTTTCGAATGTTGTTTATGATATTTGTGACGAATGCAATGATAATCTTTGAAATCATAGTATGCTTGAATTATGTTCCTATGGCATGGCAATCAATATTCATGTATTATCTCAGTCTCTCAATACATCACGTGTTAATTTTACAATACTTAAATATTGTTTTATTGATCAAAGGTAAGTTTTCAGATTTAAATAAGATTCTTTATGAATACTCGTATCTTCAACGGAAAAGAAAATTTATCACACACCCAGTATCGAACAATATAGCGAACGGAACCATAAACATCTCAGTATTTGATTACCACGGATGCAACATAATTTTCAAGATACAAAAGGCCTATTTGCGTCTAGAGGCCGCTATCTGGCAAGTCAATAAAATCTACGGAATCATTATGCTTTTAGAGATGAGCTTCATTTGGCTCGCGCACGTCACGACGTTGACTTATTTGACCGAACTGCGCGGCCAGAGCGGCGGCTGGATGAACGTGGCGGGCCTGGTGGTGGTCGGGGTGCGCAACTCGCTGGCGGCGGTGGCGCTGGCGTGCTGCTGCGACGCGGTCACCACCGAGGCGCGCAGCACGGGACGCGCCGTCGTTCGCCTATTGGTGGAGCGACCGTCGCGCGCGCGCGCCTACCAACTGCGCCTCTTCCAGGTACGGCCATGCAGCTGCGAAATAGAAAATTGTATTTTATACAGTTCGTCTTCCTGCACATCGAACACAGCAGATTGTTGTGAAAATGATTTTGGCTGTCCGGGTGACGCCGCGTCGAAGGCTGTGGTGCCGACGTTTCTATCATCTTGTGATCTTCCTCAGGCCTGGTCTGCGCCGTTTTTTTTCACCAGATTTTCCCTCTCTAGTTATTTTCTCTATTATTTTCTTAGCAACATGTACTCGCGTCAAAGCAAAGTGCCTCGCGTCAATTGGTACGTATTTAGAAGCGATCCTTCATTCTTACCTGTATCTAAAAAATCGATAATAGTAGCAATTCCTTTTATTTCTAGTAATAAACCGTGAACCTTTTGCAACAAAGTTTCGTTTCTCCGTGGATCTAAAAGAAGGATCGTTACCCTTATTTCCCTATTTCCGCTGCAGCGGTACGTGTTGTGAAGCGGAAGGCGGGGCGCGTTCCTTTGGGCGCAGGAGCAGCTCCGGGCGGCGGAAGTGGAGCTGAGCGCCGGTGGCTTCTTCGCCCTGGGGCGGCGCTTCCTACTCGCCTTCTACGGCGCCATGTTCGGATACGTCGTCATCATCCAGCAGCTCGACGCGCGCGGGTGAAGCCACCGTGAAGCTCAACGAGCGCCGGCGGCGTCTTCGCCCTGGGGCGACGCTTCCTGCTCGCCTTCTACGGTGCCATGTTCGGCTACGTCATCATCAAACAGCTCGACGCGCGCGGGTGAAGCTCAACGAGCTGCCATGTAATACATGGGCAATAAACGAATTACACTGATCTCTAACCAGAATTCTCAATATCTTTTCTCTTACCTATTTCAATTACGCAATCTATTTTGATACAGACTATATTACGTAAAAAATATTTCTAAACATTAAGTTTTAATTAAATGAACAAAGATCCACTGGTTAACAAACTCTGTTTCGCAGAATATTTATTTTTAAATTGTTACTTTTAGATTTGTCCAGAAAGTCGTCAGTTTCAAAAATTATTTTAATCATTGCATTGATTTTCAAGAACCCAAAATTTGTAAATTTATAATATGTTTTGGATTGGAAAATAATGGTACATGGAAACGTCTCAAAAAGCACAATTTCCTACGTAAAATCCATTGTAAATCTCTATCTCTCGATGTCGCTTGATTCACCTGAAATTTTTCACAAATCTTTTCTGCATGCTGGAACAATCTAAGAGAAAAACTAGAATTTTTACTCTATTTCTTAACTTAAAAATATTACGAAATGCGTATTGCATCTCTGGGGACAAACAACAGATCGGTTTTTGTAACAGGAGCGATTATGAGCATTTTATGTAGTATAAAAAAGGGAGATTGCTCCTTGTGTGAACAACCTATCAGAAGTCGAACAAATGTCTAACAATTCAGCTGTGAAGTGTCTCGAGATGGCCTGTAGATGAGCAATAAATAATAAATTGATTTATCAAAAGTTAGGAACTGCATAGGAGAGAATTTTGGTAGTTTTCTCTCTCAGAATATGCTTTTTGTTCTTATATTATTTGATTAACTGATTTAAACACGAGCGAGATATCATTAATTCTGTTCCATGCTTCTTCGACTCACTGCTTATTTATGATATCTTGGATATAGATCATTTTAGACGTCTTTAATTTCCGGCTGAACAATTAGTGTAATTCTGAACGGGGTACATAAACGAAGGCTTCACAACCCAAAGAGAATATGAACTATTCATTAAAGAAAGTGTTCAGGTAAACCCTGCCGAAGGTAGTTCATTAATCCAATTGTCTTAGAAGAGGATTGACGCATAATCGATTAAACGAGTGAGGAAAGAATATTCTGACTTATTAACCGATATTCTCTTCCACTGTAATCATTACAGTATTTTAATGTGTTTCGCTCAGCAGAGTGCGGTCGAAACACGGTACAGCGGATACTGAACACGTGTCACATTCGCCAAGAAATTTGCATTTAAAAAAATTCAGGTAACATTTTTTTAACAGACGTAAACATTTCCAACTTAGAGGAGAATAGTTGCAGTGAGTAATCATTACAAGATAGGAAGAAATCGTGAATGCAATGAATGAATATATTCATTGTGACGTGTTATCCTGATTTAATGTGAACTAGAGACGTCTAAAATATAATACAGTAAACCCTCATTAGCACGAACTCGCTTAACACGAATTTCGCCGTAACAGGAACAAACCTTCGATCTCGGCAAAAGATTACGGTAATACGGACATTCATAATACTCGGCTAACAAGAATTTTTATAAAACGAACTCCGATTATTGCGGTCCCTTGGAATTCGTGTTAATTAGGTACTTTAGTTAATGAGTTACTGTACATCATTCTTCGTATAAGAGATAGAGAATGCGACAAGAGGGCCGTATAATAAACGTAAAATAAAATCGACTACGCTTTACACTGTACTGTACTGTAACATTGTAGTATTACTGATTAAAGAAAAGTTTTCACGTTTAAATAAAATTCTCCGCAAATACCGTTACATTGATCAAGAACGAAAACAAATAGGACCGTCGTATTAATTCGATTACAACTATAGACGTATCAGTTTTTGGTTATCATGAATGTCCCAAAATTCTAAAACTACGAAAAGTGTATATGTTTTAGAGGGAGTAGTCTCAAAAGTAAACCGTATCTATAGATCATTTATTACCATTATTTCCAAAATTTCAATTACTTTGAGAATTTCAATTAAGTTTACACACAAAACTTAAAATAAATTACATACTTCGAGCTTCGTATCACGAGCATTACAGTGACCGCCCTACATGACTACTTTTTATCTCCTCACATCTTGTAATAATGCACTCCACCTCGCAGTCTACCGTTAGTCTTCTCGGCGCAGTTCAAGCTCTAATTCCTTTCTCTTTAATAATTTGTTCACACCTTGTTCTTTTGTCTAACCTATCATACCTAACCTGTCTAACCTGTCATTCGCTATCGGCCTTCGTCCTTTTATTGCATTATATTATTGAAAACCTTAATCACTAATTCTATTCTAAATTAATTAAAATGTAATTAATTTGGACATCCTTTTTAATTGAGATGACATAGTTTACCTAAACATTCATTGCTACACGAAAAACATTTTTTTCCTATTTGCGCCGCTTTCGTTGCAGCTGTGCGTATTGTGAAGCGGAGGGCGGGGCGCTACGTCGTCATCACCCAGCAGCTCGACGCGCGCGGGTGAAGCCACCGTGAAGCTCAACGAGTGCCGGCGGCGTCTTCGCCCTGGGGCGGCGCTTCCTGCTCGCCTTCTACGGCGCCATGTTCGGATACGTCGTCATCATCCAGCAGCTCGACGCGCGCGGGTGAAGCTCGACACAAAAATACGCAAGAAGCGCGATTGTCTGGGTTTACGTCTTAGAGACATTCAGATTATACGGACACCGAGTGAAATAATTATAGAATTGAGAGATAAACACAGTAAAAATATATATTGTGTATTACAGCATCGTACAGTACTTGAAATTAATGATTAATACAGAAGTAAATCGTGCTGATCTATAATGACTTTATATTTCCCCACTATATTGAAGCAAAGGGGTGACCTCATACGATCAAAACTTCGTACTACTGCATTAGGGACCTCTATAAGAAGTTCGAACTTTCGGTGGTATGATTGGGGTCCGGGCCGTTAAGTCCGTACAATCGAGTCCGTCACTCAACGTACTGTGATGTAATACAGCAATGTATCAGCAACAATAAATTAATTGCAATAGCCTGTAAAAGGGGATCTCGATTTTTCACCTTTGATCTGAATGGATCTTGATCAATATACAATGCACTGATTAAAAAATTATTTTGTATGAGCTTACAAGTCGAGATGTATATTAGTCAACAGAATAATTAATTGCCTCTAGGATGGCTCACATGTACCGTACTAACTTCCCTTGATATGATCCCGGAATTGATTCCCGGTCTGGGCAAAAATAGAGTTGTAGCTTTCCTTTAAAATCGTCTCATTTTCTAAAGCTGTGTGACGAAGACAAGCTCAGGCAGGCGGATCTCGCTAGTTACGGTGAAGGCGATACGCCATGTTCGGCACATGTCACTCTTACTCCCAAGCGTGGGAATTAAATTGGGCTCAGGCATGGGGACACTTAGCTAGCCCGCGAAGTCGGACAGTCGACCCAAAATGCGAAATACATACCTGCCGAAACATACAAAGAGACACCTTTTTCAATGAGTTTCGCGTTCACTGAATTCATTGAGATGAAGAAATTCCTTGCTTTGCTTCTGGATATTATGTGAGTCTTTCTGTTTGTAACACGTTGTGTTAAGTTAAATAAACGTTTGAGTCAAATAAAACAAAAAAGCTGGAAAATACAATATTTGTCAATGTTTCAAAAGAAACATTCTCCTCTCAGGCAAATCCATTAGAGCCAAGTAGATTTTTACAAATAGACCATTCTCAAGGAAATTTGCATGATGTGTAAGGAACAAACTGATTGCAGTGAATATCTTTTATAACATGCACGTTTGAAAAATCGAAGTTTAAAATGAAGTATTATTAAAGTATGCGAATGTCAACTTTCCTAAGTAATTATAAGCACTTTGTTTAGATATTTAGAAATCAAATTTTCGGGGCAGTTCATTAGATAGAAAATTTTTGAAGATAAACCGAAGAATATTTTTATTATCAATAATTGATGCGCAAAGGACGGAATTTTGAAGTTGTTAGTTGCTAGAAAAGTAGTATAATTCTGAAAGAGCGTTTCAATAAGTAATTCAGTTAAGTGATGTCTGACGGCAACAGAGTTATTATTAGAACAATATAACAGAAAGATGTGATGGTAAAAGTGGATAATGGAAAAGATCAAAGACATTTCAATCGTAAGTAAATATCAAATTCATAAAATTTCGTAGACTATTATAAAAACTGCAGAATATAAAAATATGAAACCATATTCTTCAAAGAATGACACTATTCAAAGAATATCTCAGAAACCTTTGCTAGTCACATATTGACAAGTTAATTAACCATTTGGCAATGATTAGGCTTCATGATACACACAATTCAGCCGACAAACTAAATCAAGCTCCAAAATTAAACTAAGCAGCGATCACCGATAAAATCTCACATAATATTCACATCTGACAGATGGACGCTGACGAACTTAAACTTCATTATTTTAATTCTCAACCAGAAAAGTGGTGTACGAACACTTTTAGCAATCTCTCACCAAATCAGAAGTGTATCTCAAACCGCCGACCGGTTTTCCTTTAGGATTCCCAACGAGGTACTGATTGGTGGCGCCGTTGCGACGATACTCTGGGGTCTATTTTATCTCTACAAGCAAGGAGCGTTCGGGCAATACTTCCTAGAGTAGTCTTCTCTAAAGGGTGTTGGTTCGGGGCTGACGACGAGGTGGACCGCCAGCGGCCGCGGAGGGGCTACTACGGCGTCCTTCGCCCTCGAGTGCCCCCGGCGTCGCCAGGCGCCCTGCGATGGCTGGAGGAGACCCCGGCTTCCTGCGTAGAGTCGTAGGCTTCCGCGGTCGGAGCCGCTGCGGCCAATCGGTTCGCGCACCCGCCCAATATATTGCGACACGCTAGCCTATCGGTAGCAGTATAGCTCTGAAGAAGGCCACAGCAAGATGGCCGAAACGTTAGCTCCATCGACCATGACGCGGCTAATCCCGGACAGCCAAGAATTCTCGAATTCCTCCATCTCTTCATGTAAACGATTACAGCAATGTGGCATTAGCAATGGAGAAGAAACGTCAAACGACCAGAACAGCGTCAAACCCAAGAACTGCGCAGGCGAAAGCCTCTTCAGGAGAAATCGTCCACAAGATTTTGGAAATTCATTAGCACTAAACATTAATACGAAGTTTCTAACCAACACATATTTAATGTTAATTATAAAAGAATAAGGATACTGTTCATTAAAAACGGAGCTGAAAAAACCCGTCTAGAATAGCGTCAAAGTCAAGAATTGTGCAGTCTAAATGTCACTGCGATAAAAACCGTCCACGAAGGTCTTCAGATTTTCGAATATCATTAGTACCAAATCTGAATACAAAGTTTTTGATCATCCATCTGTTAATGAAAATAATTAGAGAAGAAACTCTTGTGCATTATAAACGGAGCTGTAACGTGAAATGGCCAGTACAGCATCAAATCCAAGATTTGAACAAACGAAAGGCAACTACAAGGAAAATCGGCCACGATAATTTTCAAATTTTGTACAATCATTAGCACTGAACCTGAATCCGAAACGTGTGCTCAATCTAGGTGAGAAAAGCGTTTTGAAACCCTCAACTAAAACCAACGACCGTTGAGTATATATTGTCAAATGTTATTAATACGAATATTAAGAAATATATTTAGTCAAACGTCACTTTAAGTGTTGAACACAAATCTGCTTTATTTAATTTACAAGAGATGTTTACATTTTGCAGTGTACAAACCATACTCAGCCGTTGTGTTTCATTAATAGGACACGTTCCTTCTCAACAGTTCTGTTATATCGATTCTTCAAGTGTGCGAAAACGCAATTTAAATATATAAGTTAAAATATTTTTATGTAAATATATGTAATAGTATATGTAATTTTTTTGTTATTAAATATGGCATTGCTGCCTTGAGGGACAGAATATTTGTTTTTAGGTAAGGGATATTTTGAAATATACTTAAGAAAACGTAATGTGATACTCTTGTAACTAATAATAATTCGACTGGGAACTGATATTGGTGTCGCTGGTTTTTTGTTTTGTTGCTTTTTTAAAAGGCTAAAACTACGATAAGATGAAGTGAGTGAAAACTTTCTTTCAAGGAAATTTTTGATATTATTGTAACTTCATCACCTCTATCGTAATTTTCGGCAAATTGTATGATATGGCTGTGCTGTTCGTGAAAGTAGTGGTCGATGGGTATGGTAGTATGATATGTTTAACGATCAAAATTTTACAGAGAATGACATGTTTTTGAGAAGAGTACGAAAATTTCAAATTTGATTTTATTATAAAGGTAGCATGCCATCAAAAACGTAGATTAGGTATGTTTGTGAACTTTTGTATTTTCACTTCAAATAACTGAACAAGAATTCTACTTCATGTAATTGTAGTCTCATTCGCATTATGAAAAGGGTGGGCTGTAAGCATTGAACGCGTTAAAAACACAATACAACCAATCAACTTAAGTGCCGACAAACTAAATAAAACAGAATGAGTATTATTATTTCGAAATTCAAGGAAAAGGTTAATGCATTACAGGAAACATTATTTGATAAGACTTATCTAATCAATAACGCCTCTTTCGTTTTACTAATGTAATTAAATGTTCAAAAGGCAGATCGAAAAAAATATTGGTGTGCTCAGACGTGAAGTTTACAGAAGATAATTTGAAACTTCAATAATACTAGTTCAAATAACAGCAAATCACAATTACCAAACAATTGTGAATCTATGGTAAGACAATAGGAACATAAAACTCAACAATTTCTTTAAGAAGCAAGTGCGAATTTCTGGACCTGTTGTTTCAATGAACGTGATCTAAAAGACGAATTGATAATCCGTTGAGGGCGAAAGAAACTTTCCGAGAAATCGCAAACGTACGTAAATCAAAAGTGAGAAGTCTTGATTTATAGGTACTACTTGCAACAAGATGAGCGCCGACCCCTTGCGTAGTCTGAGACCCATACTGTTTGTGTCAGCGTTGGGCGGCCTGGTGCCGAAACAGGCGGCCACAAAAAATGGCAGAGTATTTTCGATAATGAGCCAATTGATACGCTGCTCTTTTGGGATTTTCACGCAGAGTGTCTTCTTTCTATACGTATATTTTATGATCTCCCGGAAGATCCATCGTGTCTACGTCGTTATGGAAGTGTCATACGTGGCCGTAGGATGTCTTTTGCAGATAGTGGCTACAATAGCATTTGCCACTCTGAAAATCTCACACTGGAAAGCCCTTTTAGACATTCTCTCACGCGTGGACGCAGAATTAGTTCCGTATATATACTTGAACAGTTTTAGTAAACGCTTTCGTTTGTTATTTCCATTTCTGTTATTCGGTTCATTGATCTTATTCGAATTCATTATGAATAGCATTTCTTACAAACGCTCATGGCAAAGTCAAGCAATGTTTTTTCTTAGTCTCTACACACATTACTCGCTAAATTTCCAATACATTAACATAGTACTGCTGATTAAAGATAAATATCGCGCATTAAACAGGATTTTGCTTGAACACTCCTCGCATCTAACGCGACACGCAGTCAAAACATATTCCCTTCCCCCTGTCGCTAATCCAGACCCAATAACAAGCATAGCATCTTTATGTGAAAAACACGATTTCAACAAGATTTCCAAAGTACAAACAATCTACACGTTACTGGAAGACGCCATCGCCGAAGTGAACGCCGTCTACGGGTTTCTCATGCTTCTCGAGATGAGCTTCCTGTGGATGGGTCACGTGGTCACTCTGTGGCACATGATGCAACTGTGGAGCGACGCGACGCGCTCCTCGGCGGCCGTGGGGTTCGTGGCCGGCTTGGCGCGCAACGCCCTAACGGCGCTCGCGCTGTGCTGCAGCTGCGACGGCGCCGTGAGCGAGGCGCGCGCCACCGGCCGTATCACCCGCCGCCTCGCGGCGACGCAACCCTGCGCTACGCTCGCCGCCCAACTGCGGCTTTTGCAGGTACGAGCACACGGCGGGGGTGCCTCAGGGCATCAACCTCTGGCCGGGACGTCCTAGAATTCCAATCCCGACGGTGGCAGGATTTTCGACACTCGTTAGATGGCGCAGTCGAATCCAGCCGCCGTCTGGAGGAGCATACCGATCAGAGCATCCGACCGCTAGAAGTTTTCCATGGTCTCTCCGATCAATGCGAGGTAAATGCCGGAGCAGAACCCTAAAAAACGTGCTATGAACCGCGCGTGATCTTTCTTCCTCTTTGATTTGATTGATTTTTTCGTGTTTCCGGGCGCGTCAACTGCTCTGGTCATTAGTCCTGTTAATGTAGTGCATGTTTTTTCTCGGGAGATGGCGGTGATCTTCCCCCGCTGGATGGCGAGATCCGGCGCCGACCTACCGTCGGCTAGTGGGGTTTCCCTCTAACCAGGACTCTCCCACCAGCGGGGCACCGCCCCAGCCGGGACAACCTCTAAGCTCCCGACCGGTCTCCCGGAATATGTGCTAGTGTAGTGCATGTTAGTGTAGCTGAAAAGGTAGTGTCGAAAATCCTGCCGCCGTCAGGACTCGAGCCTAGGACCTCCCGGTCAGAGGTGCTGCAGTGACATCAATTGATGCACTAAGCTACCGTTCCCGGTTTTCTTCCTCTTGCTTGCCCTATCCCCAACCCCCATTTACAACCACGCTTACGCGCACAACACTACCACACACACCGGGAGAAAGTCGGGAGCATAGAGATTGTGCCGGGTGGGGCGGTTCCCCGCTAGAGGGATATATCTCGTAGGGGAAACCCCGAATGCCGACATGTAGATCGGCGTCGGATCTTGCGGTCCAGCTGAGGAAGAACACCGCCACCTCCCGCGATAAAAAGCAAGTCAATGACCTTAGTAGTCGACGAGCCCGGAAACACTAAACTAATCAAATCGATCATGTGCAAATAGTTTGGGCAACAAAGCAAAAGAGTCTGGACTCAATTCACAAAGGATATCTGGCCTGGTAGTCTAGATGGTTACGGCAGGATCGGCTCGAACGTTCGCAGGCTCGAATGCGGTTTCAGGCCTGGTGGTTTGCATGTGTTACGGCAAAGTGGAGGTGACCCGACCATCAAGCAGCACACCCACTCTTCCCGTCATTCCTTATCGGTGCGGTGGCGCAGGGACTTAAGACTGCAGACTTTCGACTGCAGTACAAGGCTGTGAGTTTGAATCCTCCAAAACACTTCGATGCTGTGTGTTGTGACCTAGTGATACAGATTCTACCTTAATGGATCATCCTGCAAGCCCAATTCATTCCCGTTCGAGGTCCTGCCTCAATTCGGGTTTTCTTGGCAGCGATGGACCTTGGCGGTTCCATGAACCTACGATCGACGAAGACGGGCCTGCAGGCCGAGGAGGTTCAGGGTTCCATCCCGACGACAGATAAATGAAGTACGAGTGGAACGGGGACGAAGCCCCAACACTGTGCGGAGCGAAAGATTGGATCAATAGCAATGGGTGATCAGTTAAGAAGGCCGAAAGGCTAGAAAGGCGACCTAATCAACAATAAGAATAAAAAAAAATTGGAACTTATTGCTCAAGCTGACGTTTAGTATATTGCATGTCAAAATCAAACGAGTAGACAGCAATTCGCAGGCAAGAAATTCTCGAAGTTGTAATCCTCCTATATTCTGTAGTTAACCCCTATTTAAGGCATGGAACACTGAAAATCGGCTGGATCAATTAAAACATTGATTTTAAAACATAACTATGCTTACGCAAGCGCAGTGGCAAAGCCGTAGTGTACTGAAATACTCTATGAGAAAGAAAAGCCAGTCTATCGCAACGATCGACCTGTTGTGCTTTCTGCATAACAGAAGGCTTCTCGAGTTTCCCTTTCCCAACGAAAGCACAATTTTCTTGTGGGAAACTAAATGAGAGTGGCCAAATGAGGATCCACGCACTTCTGAGGTAGTACCTAATTTATGTTCCTCACGAGGGCACTCATAATGGTCGTTAATTAAGTTTAATTACTTCGGTTATCCGGTTTAGAAACATTCGCTTTATAAATATACTATTTTTTATATTTCTATTAACAAACGTAAAGTTTTTCTCTAATATGCACCAGCCTACATTGCCTTCTCTCACGCAACGCCACTGGTTCCATTTATTCTCAAGTGCATTATCTAAAATATGTAGCCACGTATAAAAAAGTTCATATTTTATACACCCCACTCATAAGGGGAGAGAAACTGTCAATTTAGTGATGGAAAATAAGGCAAGGTGTCATTTACATTAACGGAGTCATGTCAGACTAGAATTTAAAATTGAACCAAATTATCATTGTAGCAAATTGTCAGAAAAAATAGACTATTATGCTACCGATAAAGTGTTGATCAGAAAATGAATATTGCTAAACGATAAGTTAAACTAGAATGGGCGTATTTGTGAAGTCCAAAAAGAGTATTATAAATACATACAGTGAATATATAAAAACTATATAATAGTAAAACGATAAACCGATAAAACAGTTCTCAGCTTCTCTCAACGATTTCCACTATTCCATGTTTCTTGATTATTATTTACTTGCAATAGACCTGGCGTTACAGGATGTGCCTATTGCTCAATGGTTTGCAAGTTGCAAAGAAGCAAAATATTCTGAACTGTCAACATTGCTATCTGACCATCAAAATACAAGGAGCTTAGGTCGAGGACTCTTAGAAGAATGTTTTTGTAAGGTCCGTCAGAATCTCTATGGAAACGTTCTAAAGAATACCTAGTGAGTGAATACCCTAGTTCCAGAGAATACTTAGTGAGTAAACATTTCTCAATACTAAAATGTATTTCCCCATATTAGACAAGAAATATCTATAAAATCTATAAAATCCTCACAATTTCTCACATTTTGTTCAGACTTTTTCTTCCATTAAAGACTTACATTTCGATTTTTACAAACATTCTTAACAAAAAAGGCCCCAATTGTACCCGTTCTTAAAGAATAAACGTTACCCTTATTTCCCTATTTCCGCTGCAGCTGTGCGTGTTGTGAAGCGGAGGGCGGGGCGCGTTCCTTTGGGCGCAGGAGCAGCTCCGGGCGGCGGAAGTGGAGCTGAGCGCCGGTGGCTTCTTCGCCCTGGGGCGGCGCTTCCTGCTCGCCTTCTACGGCGCCATGTTCGGATACGTCGTCATCATCCAGCAGCTCGACGCGCGCGGGTGAAGCCACCGTGAAGCTCAACGAGCGCCGGCGACGTCTTCGCCCTGGGGCGGCGCTTCCTGCTCGCCTTCTATGGCGCCATGTTCGGATACGTCGTCATCATCCAGCAGCTCGACGCGCGCGGGTGAAGCCACCGTGAAGCTCAACGAGCGCCGGCGGCGTCTTCGCCCTGGGGCGGCGCTTCCTGCTCGCCTTCTACGACGCCATGTTCGGATACGTCGTCATCATCAAATAGTTCGACGCGCGCGGGTGAAGCTCAACGAGCTGCCATGTAATACATGGGCAATAAACGAATTGCAATGGACTCAAATGAGTGTGCTGTATACTTAACCGACCTGGATGATTAAATTATCTCAATATTTATTTCTATAAACGACTATTTTAATAAATGTATCATAATCATGGAAAATTAATTCTCTGTTCACTGAAAAGCTATTTTAAGATTGAATCAGTAATGGAAGGTAATCTATTTACATACGAAAACTCTACCGAAAAACATCAAAGTGGGGCCTTAATGAAAAAGGAGTGAAGTGGTCTCATGAACACATCCAACAGTACACTTTGCAAACAATATTATTCTCCCAGCAAAGGACTTTTTAGTATCATTCGCTAAGGCTACATTTCTGTATTTCAAATGTATCATCGTGTGCCACTGGTAAGGAGGAACTGTGTCATTACTAATATTATCTCCGTTTCGCCGAGTGACTCTAGACAGTGTAGCGTCGTGTCGCTAAAACCAACGTGGGCACGCAGCGTGGTGCCCACCGGATGCTATACAATGGCAGAAGCAATGACAAACGGGCTTTTTCCGACAGGGTGTGCGGGCGTAGGGCGGAGACAGTGGAGGCGGCGGGCAGCGTCGCGAGGGCTATTTAAGGGCTGTGGAACAATAGCTCTTCCTTCTTTGAGACAGCGGCATCGGCAGCGTAGGTCGTCGGTGAGAGGTGCGTGCGTGCGCGTTGGAAGGAACCGGCAGTTATTGTCGTGACTAGTGAGACATGTAGTCGGTCTCAGGGCAAGCTGTACTACGCACGGCGAAACATTAGGTAGTATGTTCGGTGTGGTAGCCGTTGTAAATATCTCTCCTAGCAGTGGGATCTATTTAGTTAATTGTATACAGTGCATTGGTTATTTGTGACTACGGTCTTAATTGTAAATAAACCTGCTGTTATTACAACCCACTCTCGTCTGTGTACTGATTACACCCGTATGACGCCATAACAGAAATGAGAGGACCATTATGAGTCACCATTTCTAATAACCTTTCGAATATATATAATGTTCAAGAGGTTATTTCTTCCCGAAGTTTATCGGTATAATTAGAGTTCATCCAGTATATGATCCCAAACAATATATCACGGTTACATGAATTTGCATCAATTCCATTTTATTTTATTGACATTGCAATACATAGGTTATTTTTTGGTAGTTATCGTACATTTGTTGACTAGAAACTTATTTGGTCACTTGAAATTTATAATCAGTCACGAGAATAATTTGCGTGAGATACTTGTAAATAAGGGAATGTCAAACATTGATAGAAACGATGGCTTTCATCGGATAACAAATTTGTAAAATACGTCATTGAAAGATTCCAAAACATTTTTTTTCTAACAAGCAACCTAATAGCTAATACTAGTCATTCATATTCGAACGCAGACCTAAGATACCACAACACTGACATTCAACAGCTTGACAGCGTTTTTCTTTTCCTTCAATCGACATCGTCCGAACACGACCGCTCCCGCGCGACGCTCCCTCGTCTCGCCCTCCTGCGTCCCTTTCCTCTCATCGCCCAAACCGCTCCCCTCCCGTTCCTTCTTCCTGCGAGACGGTACCGTCCTGCCTCGCCCCACGCCGTCCGTTCCGTTGCCCGCGACTCCGCGCAATTTCCGGCGACGTCGAGCACGTCGTCTGCGGCGTTGTGGCGGCAGGGCCGCCGCCCCCGCCCCCTTCCCAACCCGCCCCTGACTCCCCGCCCTCTCGTCTCCCCGCTCTCCCGGCTCCCCGCCATCTCGACTCCCAGCCCTGCCGTCGCCCCGCCCTCCCGTCGCCCCGCCCTCCCGTCGCCCCGCCCTCCCGTCGCCCCGCCCTCCCGTCGCCCCGCCCTCCCGTTGCCCCGCCCTCCCGTCGCCCCGCCCTCCCGTCGCCCCGCCCTCCTGGCACATGGCTACCAGCATTGGCGCCGCCGCAGCCGCCACCCATCCTTTCACCGCCGCTCCTACCGCCGCCGGGGCAACAGGCGCTGCGAGGGCTCCTGTCCGAATTCCCCAGGAGACGAGGGCGGGCGCCGGCGAACGGGCCCCGGGCGACAGCGCGGCGAGGCGACGTGGCGTGGCGTGGCGTGGCGTGGCGGGCGGCGGCGCCCGAGACCGAGGATACCAGACGCCCCCAGAGAACGTGTTTCCGTTGGAATGTGCTGGAGTGAAGAATGTGCTTTTCATAAACGGGTAACAGTGTCTTCGGTTGTCGCTTGATATTACATTTTTCTATCAAGATTCTTTTCGATATTGAAAGTGCGTTTGTTATTTCTCCGGGTTCTAGAAACGGGCCCAGGGCGTAGACAACTCCACTTCGTTATGTTCTCTACTTTGCCTTTTGAAAGTATTTCTGGAGTAGTACCAGTATTTGGGAGGTTATTGTCTATTTTTCTGCGATTAATCTACAAGGATTGTGCAAGTTTATTCATGTTTGATAATTAAGAGCTGCTCAAGTTTTTTCGAAGTCTTTTGAACGTAATTTAAGAACATGGATTTAGTCTATATTCAATGATCGTTGTGACGTAATTTGTGTAATTGTCCATGCAACGAAATCATATTTAAAATAAAAGTTCGAAACTTGATCTGTCCTGTAATCCTGTCATGGCTGTAATTGTCTGTAAAGAAATCTCCTTAATCTCACATGTAATATATTTAATCTCAAATGCGCTATGACAATTAAAACTTAATACTATTTTAAATATTCTATTTTCTAGTCGTGTGCTAAATTATAATACATACAGTAGTCAAAGAACTCAGGATACATCGTCCACGAAATACCTGAAACACACAAAAAAAATGTAGTAAGACACGGAAAAACACATCTCTAGTTCAAATACAATACAAGCAACTTCTTGTACTTTTTAAATGACATGTTTGCATCCACACGGGTTAGGTTGTAAGAGAAAAAGAAACACTTGGTAATTGTTCTTTACAGAAGCACTACCAAAGAGGAAATTTAACTCAATTTTTTTACGGACACGATTTTAGCATGATATTGATTGTTGTTTGTTTAGAATCTACTAAGCTTTTGAACTTGTCAAAGTCTCATTTCTATGCCTTCGAAGACATTACAAGATCAATGACTTAACATCGTGTCGAAACACATGACCAATCCTACAATAGATTACTTGAAGCGCTGAGAATTTGATAAATTCCATGCAACGACAAAGGAAATAGTTATCTCCTGAAATTACAACAGGTTTTTTTCCATATGCAAAACACCAGAATTTAATTCCAGTTCTTACTCATAGCATTTCCTCTGACTGACAACATAGTCCACCCTCCTTTACACCCATCTCATACTTGAGTCCTTTGAATGTTTTTTCATGATCAAAAACTCATTCTATGTCAAATGGAAACTTGACAGACATTATTGATTCCCACTGTTATAATATTAAATAGAAAGCTACGTTTTGCGAGATAAAACCTGAGAATTTTAAAGGCAAAACTCCCAGATTGCTTGCAACAAAATTCAACAGACGTACAACAGATATGAAGAGTGAATGTCAGAGGAAGCGACCCTTGTTTGTATTTTAATTTATGAAATCACAATATTTTAAATATTTTACTTCTTGCTAGTAGATTTTTTTAAATAAATATTTCTTCAATGTATTTATACTTTCCCTATGTTTGAAGAGATAACCTTCACTGTCATGGATAAGGCTGTATAGCTGTTCCGTTTTCACTTCCGAAGTTTATTTATTTATTTATTTATTACGTCAAAAAACAGTTAAAACTGCGTATGACGTGCTATGGGGAGAAGTAAATTCTGTATACATTTTCAAAATTCTGTGATCCCTACAGTAAATCATATACTACATGAATTTTGAATTTTAAAAAAGGCTCTCATGTAATAAAATCTATTTTCAAGGATAAATAAGCAATAAATTTTGGGCTCTCATCCATGATGTCCTTCGTCAAGGAATAATACTTCCTGCCGCAACAACATGGAAACGATAATTTGAATAACTATATTTCCCACTGAATTCTAGAAGACGTGCACAGATAATGAAGTTACATTTATGTCCAGAAGCAAAACAAGGGGCATCTCAGCATTTGCTAAATGGATCAGGGAAACTGGACGAAAAACCTGATCGAGATGGAGGTCATTGACCTGGAGGCTGCAGTACAATACTTGTTTCTCTTACTTGCTAGCCTTGTCGTTATTGAATAGTTTTATATGATAATATTGTTTGTATTGATTTTGTGCTACCTAGTTTATTTACCTGTGTATGTTGTAGCCAGCTTTACTTATTTTCTAGAACATTTGTCGTCATTTCGTATTTGATCAATTACTGAGCAACCTTATACGTAACCATTACTGTGTAGAATTTCATTTTAATTTCTTTTCTTGTTTTAGTTTTTAATTTTCTATGATTTATTACTCCCAACATTTGATATTTATTCAATTTATTTTGTATATAATTTTCTTTTTCATAACTTATGTCAAAACCTATGAAATTAAGATGAAACACCTATTCTAATAAATGGATATTTACAACAATTTAGAAACATAAGGAACATTTTCGTTTGAAGACCGTAACTTTAGTCTTTCTGAATGATATTTTAAAATCACAATGCTGACATAATAGGTGTAAGCGCTGTAAAGATTTTCGTAAATAATTTTCTATTTTCTATAAAATTATTTGACATTGTCATTACTGTTTAATAAACTAATTAACGCATTATTGTTTTGAGAAAGAAGCTTTATTCGCAGATTAACTTCACTTTATCGCTCTTATAAAGTGGAGTATGTATATATTTAAAAAAGTAGGTGATAACATACACTCTTGTCACGGTCCAGTATTAATTTTATTGTATCTGAAAAAAGTCTTGGGCTATAATTACACCTCAACATCGAAGGAACCGCTATGACAACAAGCAACATTAAAAATAAACTCCAGACAAAGGGTATACTCCGAATATCCTTGAACTAAGACATTAGACTCGTAATATTGACCAACACAGTACTAACGTCAATACCTCGAAACTACTTACTTGCTCGGCAATCAATGCAATTGCCACGACTACAGACGTCATTCGTTGCAGAGGACATATCACCACGAACAAACGAAAATAGTGCGCAAGTCAATAAAGCAGTAACTTAATGCTTTCTAACGCAAATTCCCTCAATTTGCCTCGTATCATTACATTTCTTATCATACTCGTACAATGTTGAACACAACACTTCTTAGCTCTTTTGTAGCTTGGGAAAGATTATAATCTGGAAGTAATTCAACAAAGAAGCATGATCTCAAGAATGACCATTTTTAACACAACAAATAAATATTCCAGAAATATAAATTGAAAAGAATAATTACAATTACCTACAAAAATGTCGCATTTGCATATAATGGTATTTAATTGTTTCTTCTATTTACAATTACGCTTTCCTTTAGGAAACAAAAAGTGTTAAATATATACAAACAGATTAAAAATTCTACTTACTGATAGAAAAACCGAATATTTCATCAACATATCGTCAGTGCTTAAGTAAAGTGGCATAACTAAAAACCCTATCCTTTTTAGTTAAATGAAGAAACATGATTACAAAATTATTTTACGAAGAAACATTTCAGGAAGACATTTCACACGAAAAACGGTGTATACCGGTAAAATAAAACACCGCTTTTTATCGCGAAAATAAATTCGCCATCTTCCAAATAATAAGCTCCTTTCTTGGGCACCGGCTATTTTATGATCTTCAAAAACTATTTACTCAACTTCTATTTCACGTTGCTTGAATCGGTTTGAAACCACAACCCATATTAGAAGAAAAGCTGCAAAATCTCGCAAATGATCTCCGCAGCGTGGCCCGAGCCGTCCCCAGGACAGCTCACTTGGTCCTTGGGCCCCTCCGGACGGGGGCCGCGTCCCCCTCGTCCCGCGAGACGCTCTCGCAGATTGCGTTGGCCCGCGAAATCCAATGGACAGCGCTCCGCCTGGGAGACGCCCCTGCTCGTCTCCTTCCCAGCCTCCAAGTGAACGACGAGACGGTTCCTTCCGCCAGGGCCGACGCCGCTGTATTTTCTCCTTAACGGCTAACGAAGCTGGAAGTTCCAATGAGAGCAAACAATAGAGTCCGAAGACGAGTAAACTTCGGTGCACTTTTCTTCGTCCGTTTTCGTTTCAACTTCAACAACGAATTCTCAGAACGAAGGTGTATGTCAGGTTCCTTGAGAGTAAAATTTCCCGTATATCTCAATACAATTTTAGTTGAACCATACAATAGATTACTCATTTGCGATCAAGTTTGTTATATAAGGAACATGTATTTTTTTTCTTATGAGTGTTTCTAAATGGCAGTCTAGTGAAGCAAACACACTTCAGCTCAGAGAAAATGTTTTTCAGGCATGGTAATTTATGGAAAAACAAGCAACATCATTTTTATAGTACCGTAATACTTCCTACAACTACAAAATTGAAGTTAGAGATTATTTCTTCAAATAACTTTTTTCGCCCTAGTTAGTGTTTTAATAAGGTCGTGCACTTTTTTCAACATTTTAATAGTTTGCGCGCTATATTGCGTGCAATTTGTGCATAATTAAAAATAACAAAACAAGATTTTCTCGAAATCGGCTCCAAATTTTTCTTTCAACTTTTGGGAGGGATAGTACTAAATGCACCCACCCTATAAGATGACATAAATGCCATATTGCTGTATTCTTTAATTTTTCAAAATTTACAAAAATTAAATTTTTTGACTTACTTCTCACATCGTTAATATTTACATTAGCCGCTATTTCTTTACATTACTGTAATTATGAGTCCATGTGCTTTAAATAATGTTTAAAGTTTCTCGAAAACTCAATAGTTTTCTGTGAAAATGAACTTAAATTTTCGCGTTTTCGGAAACACCTAAACGCAATTTATTAGAAAATGGCTCCAAATTTTTTCTCCAAACTCTTCTAACGGTTAGCGCTAATTGCACTGTTTAATATGAAGTATAGTTCATTTAGCTGTGTTCTTAGTTTTTTTTCAAAATTACATAAATGTACAACTATTGAATATCTCTCACTTTGCACATTTTCAGCAATTTGTAATCACTATTGCATTTAGAAGTCAAAGTTCTTCAAATGACCTCACATAAATGTTTTCGAAAACTTACTTTCTATTTAACTTATTTTCTATGACTCTCTTTAACTTATTTTCTGTGAAAGAGAGCTTCAAAAATCGCATTTACAATAGCGCTTAAGGTGAGAAGGTACTGCCTATCCCGCCCATGTTAATTTCAGTAACTTCTAGTACACTTAAAAAAAAACGTATTCGATATATATAAACCATTTTTTAAAGATAGGTTTTAGGAATGTTTTTCTACGATAATACCTATTATTATTGCAATTATAATAATATTTGTGAAGATACAACAATTTTAAAATGTTGCATTTTTTTCGTACAAATTGTAGTCAATAAATATTTTTAAAAAATTTTGAAAAAACTTACAAAAAATTCCCTTCTTATTTTTATAGTTTATTGTCCTATTAATTCACAAAAAAAGATTTACTTCAGTAAGGCAAGTAGTTTTTTTGTAATGTGCACTAGAATATGAAAAAATGAGAAACTGAGAAAAACAGATATAAAGTTTGAACAGCATTTACCTACAGAGAATGTTGATTTAAAACATTCCTGCCTCATAGTGTTGGTTTTCTGGATCTTCCGTTTCTATTGTGTTCTTTCTTTTAAATCTTCTTGCCCGTTTTTTGGAGGTTTTTGGAGATTCATTATTGAACACCATGTATTCCCGCCAGAACGTCCTTTGCCGATGCAACGTAATGCATAAACAAACCTTACATTTACTTCATATCAATTTGTTGTTTTCTTTGATGAGTCAAATTTATTTCCACTGTCACATTTGGAACATCAAATTTCTAAGGAGGAAGCAAGTCCTTTACGTGTATTGATGTTCTCAACCACAGCTAATGAATTCTCACTGTTACAAAATTTACATTTTGTGTATTCACACAATGCTTGCGACAACAGGTCAATGTCCAATAACACAAAACCAGATCTCAATTTTCCATTACTTTCGCTGAAATTATTTACTTCATTTTCAAATATTGTTTGGGGTATTCCAATTTTTTTCTCGAAGCACTAGGAGGTGAGTCAGAATTACATATTTCTCGATTCGCACTCGGAGTATTGTCACGCAACACTGGAGAATCAACAATAGACGTGCCTTCATTATTCATTGTTGATTCGCAACTAACAGTAGCACTTTTGATATTTCCTGGTTTTCGCGTAAAGCGATGGCCAGTAAATTTCCTCTTGCCGAAAGTTTTTGGCCTACCCATCTCGACAGCACTCGTCAACACAAAAAATACTTAGCAAACTGTAAGCGCGCCAAACCACATAAACAAACTTTCACATTTATAAACAAAATAATAGGACGCTATATTGGTACGAACAGAAGGTATAAAATCTAACTCTTAAAATAAGACATCGTTCAGAAATCTACGTCAAATCCTAGTGAAGTTATCGAAGATTTCACAAATGCATGCATAAGGGGGCGTGGCACCCAGCGCACAACGTCATAAATAAAGTGCAAATTATAGTTGATATAATGCTCTGATTTGTGTTTCGACCACATATTCTTATTTTACAGATTTTAAAGTATACTAAAAGCTAATAATTAAAATTTGTCATTTTTTGCCCCAAACCAAGTACCGTCTCACCTTAAACGCCATTTTCTTAAAAACGGATCCATCATTTTCAATGAACATTGCTACTTAGGACGAGGTTTTTCTCTTCTTTAATACTGTTAAAGTAATATTTCGATTTTACTATTAGGAAACCTAAAAATTGAAATTTATTTTTACAAAAATGTACTTTGGGGGCAATAGCAGCAGGTAAGAGGATGGGGTAAGACCCTAAAGCCAGTCTACACCAAGGAAATTAAAAAACTTTACTTCGAGAAAATCTGTGCCATTGTGTTGCACCACTCGTTATAAGATTAGGAAATTCATCAATCAAGAGTTAAAAGTTCATTCCGGCTGGCTAGCTGTAATACTCCCCTACGCAGTTGAGACAACGTGCGGTCGTCGCCGTGTGGTGAACGGACGCACGCGCTGCGGGCCGCCGCAAGGGTCTGCAAAAAGCGCCCGGCGCCGACCGCCGACAAGTAGGCGAGAGCGAGCGCGCAGTTGGTCTCCGAGGATCGGTTACGCGGCCGAAGTAGCGCTATGTTCAACACGACCACGACGTCACGCTTAAGTGGATGACACAGACTCAACTTCAGAACTCGCAATCTCTGCGGAGTCCCGTACAATAGAAGCCGACAGCGACAAAATGAAAGGCTGGCTGCCCCCTGCTCGCTTTAGTTACCGCACCCAAGTGGATACTTCCATGCAGAGGGCGCAAAGCGAAGCTACCTCGTCTCCGACCTTGCATTCGCGCGGACCGATACGGGCAAGTCAAGGAGTCTTTATCTGGCGTATGCATAACAAAATTCAAGGATGACGTGTTTGCGTTTAACATGATTCTAAACTGACACAACTTGGCGTGCAAACACCAGATACATGGACACTGCACTTCATAATTATCTTCATCGTGAATACTAACAATTATATCTGTTAATGGTTTGCATTAGTTAAAATATTTCACCACCCACATTGTACCATTAACTCACCTACAATAAGTGTTTAATTTAAAAGAATATGACTTGGAAAACGATAAAATAATGTTCTGAGGTCTTTTTTTTAAGAGTGTTTACTTGTTACAGATGGCAAAATTATTTTAACATGACTCACTTGAAAAGAAAATAACTTTTTTTATAAATGTAACTCTTCTTTACTAGAATGACTAAAATGCCTAAGTGACTTTTAATATTACACTCATAATATTCCATACACATCTCATCCAAAAATAAATAAATAAATTATTTGGGTAAGAGATTTCAGCATAATCTTTTCCAAGAAAACACGAAACAACACTGCTTGCTGAAACATTATGGGAAGGCACCGTCATTTAGTCACAGGCAACGTCATTTAGTAACTGTATTGTTTCACTACCGAAAAAATGTTGGGTTATCCTTGATAGCTAGAGTATACTTCAAGTATCACATCATTATTTAAAACCTCATATTTAATAAAAATTCGTTCCTATTATTTCAGTTTAATTACTCTAAATCCATAACAACATGCACAAAAGTTCTGGACATCTTTTGCAGCAAATATTGCATGCTCTTTAAACCAGTATCTACGAAATTTTTTTAAATGATAACTGAGGGCAATTGTTTATGATCATCTTGAATGTAATCAACATTCACTTGAGCATTCAAAAAACTTTCATCCATAATGCTTAATTATATCAGCGCACAGGTCAATTCGACAATTAGCAAATGCATCCAGAAGACTATTTAACTACTCCAGTAAATTAGCTAGCGAGGGAAGGGAGCACAAACAATAACGAGGCAGCGAACAGGTGGAAAACACAGCGCAGCGCGGCGCAAAGCGCCTTCCATTCAGCCCACACCATGCGCTCACTCACTGCTGAGCACTGACACATCCCAACTCTGCACCGGACGGAGCAGCTTCTCGAAGCACCGCGCACGAATCTTTGCAGCAGGTCAGGCGCTTTCCTCAACACACCTCGTCACGTGGTAGTGGTAGTGGTAGTGGCAGTGGTAGTGGCAGTGGTAGTAGTAGTAGTAGTAATTTATTTTATTGGGTTGTACTGTAAATTGTTTTTGTATTGTAAATAATGTGTCGTCGTCGTCGTGGGAACGCTACTGCAATCACAGATACCAGCTCCAATTTTTACAGGTTTATTAGTACAGTAAAATGTGTCTAAGCCGGAATCGTTGGGGACACAAATAAAATCCTGTTTAGGGAGGATGCCGTTTTAATCAAGGTTGTACATTTCATGACACGTCATAGTAGCGTTTCTGCCCTGAAGGTAGTAAATTACATTACTTTATTATAATTATCGCAATACATAGTATATATGGAATAAATCACCAATAAATGAATATTAAACTTCTTCATTGATAGTTTCTGAGTTGGAAAATGCACACCTCACTGGATGTATTCGGACATCCTGCTGACAGATTTCCGGCTTGTAAAGGTTCCTGTTTTGACAGATTTTACTGTAATAAGTATTTACAAATAAATCGTTTATTTATTTATTTATTTATTTATTTACGTCAAAAAACAGTTAAAAACTGCGTATGACGGGCTATGGGGAAAAGTGAATTGTGTGCACATTTTCAAAATTCTGTGATCCCTACACTAAATCATATACTACTTAAGTTTTGAATTTTGAAAGGGAGAAAAAAAAAACAAAAAAACTCCCATGTAATAAATCGATTTTCAAGGATAAATAAGCAATAAATTTTGAATTTTGAAAGGGAGAAAAAAAAACAAAAAAACTCCCATGTAATAAAATCGATTTTCAAGGATAAATAAGCAATAAATTTTGAATTTTGAAAGGGAGAAAAAAAACAAAAAAGCTCCCATGTAATAAAATCTATTTTCAAGGATAAATAAGCAATAAATTTTGGCTCTTATTACTTCCTGCCGCGACAACATGGAAACGATAATTTGAATAATTGTATTTCCCACTGAATTCTAGAAGACGTGCACAGAAAATGAAGTTACATTTATGTCCAGAAGCAAAACAAAGGGCCATCTCAGCATTTGCTCAATGGATCAGGGAAACTGGACGAAAAACCTGATCGAGATGGGGGTCATTGACCCGGAAGCTGTGTTACAATAGTTGTTACAGGTTGTTTATACTCATTTATACAGTCCAAATGGTAATTAATGCATTATGTATCATTGTTAAAATTAATGTTACTTTTCTTCTCGTTCAACACGGTATTTACAGTTCTGATGGACACCATCACCCATCGCAGGAGCGATCCTTAAGTGATTCAAGACCTGTCTGATTTGTGGCCCTCGCCACTCCTCAGCGAGCTTAGGTACACAGTGTTGTGCTCCGTGACCGCAGTCACCCATGGAAACGATGATCCACCGCGGCGTCCCATCACATTATTTACCCTACGAGCATCGCTCGTCTCCGCACCGCCCAGGGCGCACGTTTTGTGCATTCGCACAAGGTTTCCACTCAGCTCAAAAATCCACCCGCACGCCTTGCGCACTCGCTTGTATACCTTCAAACCACGTAACACGTAACATCATCTCGCGTTCGCGCCGCGATTCTCATCACGTGACACCACGCCACGCAGTTTGAGCCACCCTTCTCTTGAGCCTTTGCCCCCTCACTACCAGCTTCTCAGACTCTCCGCTTGCGACGCTAACGGCGGTTTCCTACTTTCTAATCCGCCGACTGGCGCCCTCCTGGCGCCTGCATACCAAGGAAGTTCTATTGCAGTACGTTACAATAGATCAGATATCGTTCGGTTTGATAAAATATCTAAAACATCATACATCATTGATGTTGCCGACCTTGCAGATGGCAAGCTTCTATAACTGTTGCTGAGAAAAATAGGAAATACCAACCCCTGGCTGTTGAATTGAAGGGCATGTATGGATTGCAGTAGGAATTGGAGTGTCGCAGCGGAAGTGTCTCCAGTAGTGGTGCCAACGAATGAATTGGTCACCAAAGAATCACAAGAGACCGCAAAGAAATTAAAACTGATTGGAAAGAATTTGCGGACCATTCAGAAAACTGCATTATAAGGAATAGCAAATATAGTCCGTAAATTCTTAAGTCTGATTTGACGGATACGGATAAAAATAATATATTCGAGTTCCACGTTACATATTAACCATTGTTACCATGGGTGTTTTTGAGAACCTCGGCATCAGGGTAAATTCACAGAAAATAGGAAATATTAATAATAATAATAATAATAATAATAATAATAATAATAATAATAATAATAATAATAATAGAGCCGATCCGGATAGCCGTTTTCTTCTTCGGACCCCTCCCCACAGAAACCTCTGCACCACAGAAACCCCACAGAGACATCCACAACCCCGACATCAACCTCCGCACGCCCCACAGACACACACACAAAGGAACCTCCGCACCCTCTTACAGGAACCTCCGAACCCCCTACGGCAACATCCGCTCTCCCCACAGGTACCTCCGCATCCATAAGTTATTTCACCCTTACACAATC
Organism: Teleogryllus occipitalis; assembly: GCA_011170035.1. Classification (NCBI taxonomy): domain Eukaryota; kingdom Metazoa; phylum Arthropoda; class Insecta; order Orthoptera; family Gryllidae; genus Teleogryllus; species Teleogryllus occipitalis. The sequence continues at coordinate 61,214 of BLKR01015167.1, read as the reverse complement.
CGCCTCCAGCTTTTCCACCACTCCTCATTTCGTTCCTCCTTTGTGCAAGCACTTGGCTTCCGCTCGTGCATATCATAACCCAAACTACCACCAGCATTCTCCGACCCGCAATCTGTTCCACGCTTCCCTCATCACAGCCCACGTGCCTCCCTCAAACCCTCTTCCCAACATCCAGGCGCCAAAACACACGCCAAGCACTTCCCCCGTCCCCGCCGCCCTCTGCATCCAGCGCACACGCGCAGAGGTTTTTATTCGGCGCGTGTTGGCGCGGCGTTTACGCCTTTGTGCCGCCTGATGTGAATGCGCCGCCGCCGCCGCCGCCGCCGCCCGCGCCGTTAATGCAGATGATGGCGCGATTGTGTGGCGGCGCGAGGGCGCATTGTTCGCCGCGAGGGCGCGCGCGGGTCGCCCCGGCCCGGGGCTTCCCCGCGCACCACGTGACCCACTCCGCGCGTGAAGCTCTCTCCTCCCGCGCGTGCTTCACGCCGCGCCCGGTGGCTGGTCAAACGCATTCGCTTACTGGCTTTTAATGTGGGTTATCGTTTTCTTGTTTTGTTTTGGGTGATATTTTTCGATTTTACAAGGTTGCTCGGTTTCCCATTATTCCAAAAGGTAACAAAATACCACCCGCTACTTGTCACACATGTGATTTGTAAAGTGAGAAATAAAGAATAAAGAAATTTTCAATATTTGATGCATCTGTCCAAAGTAACAAACTGTTTCGCTTTAAACTATTAAGTAAAACTCCCCTTGCAATTCAGGAGTTCAAAAACTCGAGAGTAATTTAACCTGATTTTGTATCAAATTATTTTTAAGACTTCTTCCTCTTCCCGGCAGGGTTTAGATCATGTGACCTGTTCCGGCACCCACTTTTCTTCTCGGTCTACTAATGTCCCTTCTTCCTTCTGTTCTATAGTTCATAGCTATGAATGGAAGTCGGTTCGTTTGATTTTTGATACATGACTGTACTATTTTAACTTATTTTCGAGAATATTTTCATATAATTATTTGACTTTTACAACATTATTTCCAAATTCTCATCGGATCTCAATTTTGCTCAGAGGCTTCTTTTAGGCTTGAGGATCTTTTACATGCAGTAAATCTACTACATCGGAAAGCCGGCTTTACTTCCCTTCCGAAGGAAGGCGTAAAAAGGATTTTTCCGCCCTTAAAAACGGCTTCGATCGGGTTTGAATCCGCAAACTCGGGCACAAGTTCGGTACGCTGACCGTTATACCACCGAATCCTTAAAAATTAAGCTGTGTCTTCTCTCGTGTTTGGTTTATGTATTGATATTTATGTATCGTTCCACAAACATTTCAGAATATTAATACTTAATCTGCCACGTCATGGTCTATATCACATGATATATCACAGCCTACTTACAAGTACTTGAAGTTGCTAACATGTTCTAGATTGTAGTTTCCTATTGCTATTTTACATCTTACTGGATATTTGCCCCGAAATGTCAGGTCTTTGATTTTTGAGCGGACGTATTAAGTCGATATTCGAGGGTTTTCTATTAAGATAATAATATAGAGTCATTTATATTTTATTTCATAATTATATTTATATTTTATTTCATATTTCTCATTTAGAGTTTGTTTTCAGTCTCTTGTATCACCACCTTGTTATCAACGGGTGAAATTGAATTAATATATTATTTTCTTTAAAACCGCACCTCGATGATTAGAAAAATATTGAGAACACATTGGAACCGGACTAGTACTGTCGCATAAGACAGACACCAGAGTCCCACCGTAAAGTTGAAGACAGTTACACAAATGAAATGCCAACAAGAACTCACCGGTGAACCGAGTTAATTATGCTTCTCAGACATAATCAGTTGACTTTCAGAACAAAATGAATGTTTATCATCTCCAAAATCCTGACATTATTTCTACTTCTCGTAACATTTTCATTCAATATCACACTGATCATCCTACATCTCCCAGATGGACACAGAAACAACCTCCAGCGCGACGCACGGCATTTGAATCGACGTCTGCATCCTTACTAATTATTGTCATTAGTGGATGAAAATGAAGTTGTTGTAGTAAAAGCTGGGGAATATGAAGCAGTAGAAACTAGAGTATCCTCAAAAAGCGCACTTCGCAATCTCAATTCATCCACCACAAACTTCGATCGCTCAGCATTTGATCTGCACTTACAGAGGAAGGCGCGTTGGATCTCCCCCAAACAATCCCGAGCTCGACCGCTCCCGACCGCGCAAGACTGTATCAGACTGGGCCACGCCTACCAGACCTTGCCAGACCGTGCTAGACCGCATAGAACCAAGTCGGTCCGCGACAGACCGCGCCACAACGTGCCACACCGTGTTACACCATACCACACGGTGCCACACTGTGCCACACTGAGCCAGACCGCACCAGACCGCACCAGACCGCACCAGACCGCACCAGACCGCACCAGACCGCACCACACCGCACCACACCGCACCACACCGTGCCACACCGTGCCACACCGTGCCAGATAGCGACAGCGACAGATAGCGACAGCGACAGATAGCGACAGATAGCGACAGATAGCGACAGATAGCGACAGATAGCGACAGATAGCGACAGATAGCGATTGATAGCGATTGACCGTGCCACACCGTGCCACACCGTGCCAGATAGCGACAGCGACAGATAGCGACAGATAGCGACAGATAGCGACAGATAGCGACAGATAGCGACAGATAGCGACAGATAGCGACAGATAGCGACAGATAGCGACAGATAGCGACAGATAGCGACAGATAGTGACAGACCGCGCTGGACCGCACAGAACCGCGTCGGACCGCGTCGCGTGATGGCGAGACGCGCCGCGCCGCGCTGGCTGGCTGGCTGGCTGGTCGCCCCGTCCGCCGCCGGCCTGACGGGTTTATGAACGCGGAGCGCGGTCGCACGACGGCCTGCGAAAGGGAGCGCTGATTTATAGCGTAATGGGGTAGCCGTTCGTCCGGTTATGCCAAACGCTGACGTTAACGCTTGCGTTGGAGCTCGTCGAATTGATAAAATGCTACGTGCAAATTCCCCACGCTGTGTATGTTCGCTCTTCCGTATTTGGGCGATGTGTACGCGCTTTAAAGCCTTTGCTTCCGAAGAGCTACTAAGAGCGTGACATCCGACTTGACAGGTTTCAGATTAAGAAAGCCGGCAAAAACATGGCACGAAAAATGAATAGTAAAGTACCGTCCATTTCGGTTATAGTGAATTCGGATATAGTGAACTCTAGGTTATAGTGAACTAAAGTCACTGGTCCCGTTCCACTTACTTTACAAATAAGCATAAAAAGATTCGGTTATAGTGAATGTGAACCTCGCTTATAGTGAACGTAGGAAGTAAGTCCAGGAAATTAATTGGATCTCGTATGTTAATAGGCGATTGAAAGGGCCTTCGGAGAGTGGGATGGTGTTCCAACAGTGCAAGAAGCATTGATAGGTACCAAGACTGCATGACCACAATTAGAAACAGAGGACCATGAGAATTAAGTATGGTGATAGCACGAACTCTGCAGAAGGAGCAAACGAAAAGTTTACGAAGCACATAATTGAAAATAATTGATGTTTTTACGTACAAATAAATATATTGAAATTTTCAATTCGTGATGTTAATTAACTTTGCTGTATGTTAATACAATTAATTATTATGGAGAAATTCCATTGAATTTTGACATTATCGGATGTAGTGAACCTCGAATACAGTGAACCAAATATGTTAGTCTCCAGAAGTTCGTTATAACCGGAGTCGACTGTAATCATCTTTGTCAGAAGGTGATATGATCTTACATGATCTTGTCTCTACACGCTTCTTTTCGCCTTTCAACACATGTGATTCAACAAATATTCGAAAAAGATAGAAGTAATATTCATGTTGCGTATTTGCAGATGTGTGATTAATAAAGTTTACAAGGAAAGGTTCTGCTTCTTCTGAAAGCAAGACGTATTAACATACTGCTTTCCTTCCTGTAATTCTCATCCATTTCTTTCTAGGAAACAAGAATACAGAATTATATTTTCTCAATCTAGCATACGATATGTGTCGATTAGTCATGTAATCTTGTTTATTGAGCTTAAACATTTTCGTAATTTTAAAAGACAGAAAAAGAATAAAAACGAATTGTTTTTCAACAATACCATACAAAACGCTACTGCTGTGAGATCCTAAGCAGCTGGCATCCGTCTTTCAATAAGAGAAAGTGTAATTTAGTAAATTCTACTTATTAGAGCTTATACCATACTACTACTCGAGAAGGTCGAGTTGAAAATGAAATTTCCCATTCTACACGGAGAAGGACTTCATTTCCGGGACGCTGGGTGCAGTGTAAATACAGATAACAGGAATTCAGAGATCCTCAAGAAAATACACAAGCAAAATGTTCTGTTGTTATTTCATTCGTTTCCATTTCAAAACCAAACAATGAGGCGACATAAAGAACTTCTGTCCTAACAGCACGAAAATGTCTGAAAGACTTCCTCTTGCATTCTCTTTCCAAGGTTTCTGTGATACATACAACGAAGAAAGCAAAAACTTTTATATTTGCCTGTAATCCGTTTTACTTCGATTTCTTTCCTTCCGAAAAAGATTTTTTTTTCAAACCTCCGTTACGTTTGCCGTATCACTAAAAAGAAGTTTTATTTGTTTCAATACAATCATATTATTTGACATTTTTCTGGTCAAGATGCATCAATGAACAAAAGGATAGTAATTTTATTACACAATTTATAAACTTGTAAGAACGAATCGCCAGTGGTATTAGAGTTATCAACAGTAGTCTAATCACACAGCAATAGATTTGCACATATAACACCACCACCGTATCAGAATTGATGCTATAGGGTAATCGGCTATACGGTAAATCATTTGCATATATATATATATATATATATATATATATATATTAGAAACATATACGCCAAATACAAAATTTCATGACAGTACATATTAACAAAACAATCTGACATCTCCTATCCCTTCCTCTCAACGAACCGGAAAAGATAAAACCGACTCGGAAAGTTATTAATAATTCCAGTGAGCACATTTCGTGTACAGGAAGTCAGAGGATTGAAAAGTTATTAAAGTGCCAGAAAGACGCCGTGGAATTTAATTTTCAGCATCAAGATTGAAAAACTTCCGCGCGGCGTTTTACACCCAGCGCACCGGCTGGCAGGCGGGCGGCGGACGGCGGGCGGCGGGCGGCGGACGGCCCGAACAGCGCGCGCGCACCTCGAGGACCCAGACTCTCCTCGAGCGAGTACTCGTTTGGGTAAATTTGGGAAAAAATTCCACAAATGGAATTTTCACCTTTTCATCAATATCCGTCCGAGTCCGAGCACGGAAACTCAGCGAGAGTACGGGCGTCATGCTAGAGGTACCTTTACTCTTCTGATCCCTTACTTCTCTTCTGATCGATCAAGTTTTCTTGAATCCTTATTCAACCATGGATCTGGATATCCCTGGTTTTCCAATAAGTTTTTGGGCTACAAATTTTTGCGTACGGTATCCGATTTGTTTTTCCTTCGTCCTTCATTAAAATAGTCCTTCAAAGTTGCATCGTTCTCGGTATCGTTTGTCCTTAGAATGTTCAATTAACTTTGAATATCCTCCTAACACATGACTTAACATAACTGTATCCACCATACATACACCATAACACCATACATATTGTGTGGTCAAATAATAGAACAATCTTCTCTATAAATAATATGCCAAGACACTATTTACTTTTGTGAGAAACCTGGGACCCAAAACTCCGAAAGTTACTGCTACGTAGAGAGATACCCCCCCCCTGGGGGGAGGCAATGTCACGCAGATTTAAGACGACAAATATGGTTCGAAGAATCTGATATTTTCTTATTATGCGGCGCAAAACAACTTCCATTGGAACACACTTTGCCATCGTGAGTAACTGAGAAACGCTGCATCCTAGAGCTTTAAAAACAATGTTTAACGTTTTATTATTTATAGCATAACTTACATATTAATGAATGCGGGTCTTACGATGCATGTGAGGAAGGTTTGGGGTAATGTTTCGGAGAACATTGAGAGGAATATTTGCGGAACATTACAGAGAACAAATGGAGAACATTAAGGAGAACAATTGAGGAAACAACAGGGAGAGCAATTGCGGGGACAATAGGAAGAACATTTCGGGAGCATTAGATAGAACAATTGAGACAATATTAGGGATAACATTTTCATATTTATTCTTAAATTCTACTTACACTGATCACTTACGACGTAGCTTACAAACTAGATAATTCGAACTAATCTAAATCTACTTTGTCTTACATCCTAACTTATTCTAACATAGACCACTATTTACATTATTTACTCTGCGACACACATATAACTTGTAAACACATAAACTCACATAACACTATTTTCACTTCTTCCCAACGCCGTCGTCCTTATTTTAACATTCCGTCACTCGCGCGGTCATTCGTAACACCAGTACTCGCGCGTTGGACTCCGTCCAACACAACTATTAAGGAGTTTATTTTTCTCATTAACATCATTTATACATTTTTGTTATATATGTATCTGTGCTTATGTTATAATTGAATATACCATGGAAAGATACGTAAATAATTAGTTGCAAACCATTTTGAAGATTTTATTACATATCCGTCACTCGCGCGGCCATTCGTAGCACGAGCACTCGCGTGTAGGACTACGTCCAACGCCCGCATTATTTAGTTATAACATTTATGTTTTTGCACACTAACGAAGAAAAATGCATAAACACAACATTTAAAATATTAAATATTCTCATATTACAGAAAAATATCATTTTTATGAATTATATAAAAACATCGTTCTATACGCCAGTACCCGCATGTTGGATTCTATCAAACAGGCACTAAGATTTTACTTTAGGGTATGGCGACACTACGCATAATAGATATAAGAAGTTTACCGACATCCTTCCCAGATACCATTCGTGGAATAGAATCATTGTTTTTGTACGTGGAAGGCTAACATTCCTTTCTAAACAAGAAAAGAAACTTCTGTTTGACTCTATCCAACAGCGCGAGTGACGGAGTGTTAAGCGCAGCTACAAGAGCCCTCCACAACTCCGCCTCCCGCCCAGCGCAGGGGGATAGTGCAAGTGTTCTCGTCCCCCTGTACCCGACTGGGATGCAGCGCTCCCCGCAACAGCCTCGGCGACAATGCGCTCACGTAGTGCGCGCGCCTTGTCGTCGGAAGTAAACTTTCGGAGCAGCGCCGCACTCGCACTACAGGAGACCGGTTGCTCCCTCAAATAGCGTGTTACCATTCTTCAAAAAAAAAATTTTATCAGTAACATATTTTATGGAGTAGAAAGTAAAGATATTCCAGACACATTCTTTTTAACTCGATACACGATAGAGTTTCATAAAAATGAAGGGAACGTGCATCCGCCTCCACAATTGAAACGTCTTTCTTTGGAAACACATGTAATGAATTATTTGCCTGGGTTTGTCGGAAGACTTTCCCTTACTATTGATTTAATATTTGAAACTAAACGCGAAGATACAATCTGCAAACTTCCGTTCTGGAAAATCTTACCTGCGAGAACGCACTATTTGCCGCCACTCTGAAAAACAGTAATCTGAAGTTACAAAGTGGAGATTACATGCGAAGCCGCCGCCCTTACCAGGACGACCCGTTCGATTCAGCTTCCATCCTCCTGCTGTTCCCTCCCCATCAGCCGGTCTCATCATGTGCGACCCACTTCGCTCTTCCTTCGCCCTTCTCCACTTCCCCTCCGTCCACGCTCCTCAGCCATTTCCGGAGCCCGAAATTGATTTGTCCCTCCGGAAGCGGGCGATTTCGGAAAACCTACTCAGCGTGGATTGGTATTCATAGGAGTCGTTAGCGGCGCATCGTCGACCCGTCCCTCCCCCGCCCCTCCCCCGCCCCTCCCCCGCCCCTCCACCGTCCCTCCCCCGTCCCTCCCCCGTCCCCCCGCCCCGACGGAGAATATATGCACTAAGGCCAGCGGCGGCTCGTGCTTAGATTGCACGGCTGCACAACCCCCAGAAAATGGAAAAGATCTCATATCTTCGGAATATACATTTTCGTATTAAAACGTTTAATATTCAAGGTATTGCAGCAATATCGATGTATATGAAATCATTCTGAAACCAAAGAACGTCCAACTGGCGGTCTCTCCAGTTTCAGGTGCCTTGCCAGGAGTGGCACCACGCTCTTGGCTGTATTAATCGGTTTACTATTCTACTCTTTGACCCTTCGATTTAACACGGGGAAGATACCGCCTTTTGGTTGGACAACCAGTCTAGTGGCGCTCTAGCTCTGCGTGGCGATGGAGGGAATCTCAGGGGAATACCAATAATCTGTCTTCGTCTGACACACTGCAACGTAATTTTATGATTTTCGGTTGTTATTGAAAGTATACTAGTTCAGTCAATTATTGTCGATTTTCAATGCATTGTTTATGATACATGGAGAATTTGATTTTAATTTGATATTAGATTTATTGATTCAAAACGTACATTTGATGAGGTCTATGTGTAAAGGTGGCCGTTCTGAATGGAAGTCTCTTAGTGTCTCGCGGAAGCCAGTGTGGTTGCAGGTGGCCAGCGGTTTGCGAATGTTCTTGTGAATACGAATGTGTGTCGAAGATCTTTCATTATTGCCAAATATACCAGGTAGTAAAGTTTTCGAATAAAATAATTCTATTTGTATGAAAGGTGTCGAAGCATTAGTGCTTGATTCGATGTACTTGAGTCAAATTTAAGTGCCCAGTGGAAATCAAAGCCAGAACCACGTGCGCGGGAGGTGTTATTTGCCTTACGCGGGCGAATAGAATTATGCAAGTAGTGTTTCAATATAGATTTTTATTTAGTTTTAATTGATTTGAATTGCGTACATTTTTATTCTGTATTCGTATTTTGAATTTTGGGAATTACATTTCCATCATTCGATGGAGGTGCATACTCCAGTGTGTTGGGGCACCAGCCGCCACTTACTAAGGCCCGCGAGCGGCATTAGTGCGTATATCGTCCGTCGGAAGAGCGGGCGCGCGATCCGCAGCTCGTCTGGAGCGGCGCTGCGTGTTCCACTGTCGCGTCGCTTGCTGAGCGTCCGATGGCAGCGCAAATGTTCGCGGTCGGCGCGCGCCTTGCGTAGGAGTTGGCAGAGGTCCACGAGAAACGGGAATGGAGGATCCTCGTTTTGCATTCCGCATTCAATGAAAGTGTGTGACTCAGATGTCCTTTGAGTGACAGGTTGGACAGCCGGCGCGGTTGGGAAACGTCTGGATCGCTAACACTCCAGTCGAGCAGAGTAATAAGAGAGTCAAGAAAAAAATGCGTTTACCAGTCTTTTCTGTGGATGTGAATTTTATTACAACAAAAGGAAATCAATCACATTTAGAAGTACTGGCATCTGTTAGAAGCCTTAAAAAGTTGAAGTGAAGAATTAAAGAAGTTGGCTTAAAAACCTGGCTCTCAACACCCTTCAAGACAAATTGAGTGAAAGAATCTAGAAAGGTTTACTCTTTAATTCTATGAGGGAATTGTCATTTGATACATAAAAATGTAGGTGGTAAAGATGTGATCAATCTAATTGTAGGCATACGAATATCCTCCCTTACTAATGCCAACATAAAGTATACTCAATCTACATAATTAATGGTAACATTTCCATCAAATTTTCAATCGCACGTACGTTCAATCCCGATCATTGCGAGTAAAAGCATGCCTTTGATTGCGAGTTTAACGCATTATGAAATGTACCAACTATTTACGATACAGTAGGTGGAAGTCCGATACATATATTGTGATATAAAAATCAAATCTAACAATGACTGATTATAATATAAATCATAATATAAACGACCCTTGACAGAAACCGAAGTAGTCTTCTTCTTCACTTCACCTCACGGATTAGGGAGATTCCCTGTTCCGGCTTCATTACACCATCTCTGTCGTGGACGGCCAATGTCCCGTCTTCCCCGTGGTCTGTACAGAAAGGCATGTCCGGGGATCCTTTTGTGAGACATTCTTCCTAAGTGCTGTACCCATCGTGATCTGTATTCATTTATTTTTTAATTGATAGGAAATATGTTAAGTTCCTGTCTCATATCGAAGTAGTTATTTTTCAAATAACACCCTTCTTTCGGCCAGCAACGAAGCCCTGTGATTTATTCGCTCCAGTTCCAGCCTACTGTGCGGCCAGACTGCGCGCTCTAGCAAACCTCTCGACCGCCATTTAAAGAGCTTTGCAACCCTCGATTGCGTTTCTCTTCAATGGTAATCCAACTAAGAGTCGACATTTACGAGAAAAAATATATTCCTTCTCTCCGCCGACCCTGTAATTTACGTCGTTAAATTTCGCTGCGTTTATCGCAGGCAGGAAGCCATTAGACACTCGAGACTAATTAAGTTACAGAGCTAAATGTCGGAGGCTAAAGAAAAATGCGCGAGGTCTGTGAGCACGTTGGGTTAAGTCGGAAGGAAGCTCCGGGTAAGTACGCGGATGCAAAGCCAAAGTGCGTGAACGTACGCGGATGCAAAGCCAAAGCCAAAGTGACAAATTAGTGAATGTGGTGATGTTGCAACTATTGTCAAACTTGAAATTTACTGATGTACACGCTAATGAATTTAAAATTAAAAGGCTTATATTTCAAACATCATTTGAATACGCGAAATGATGATCCTTTGTGGCCTAAGACATTTTATTTTGTAACAGTAGGATCTGATGCAGAAATGGTATTTTCTATTAGAAAAACTCTTCTACCTACACACACGTCAACCACCATAGTTTTGTATTGACGATGGTAATGAGATTGAGAAAGCGTTTTCTTCAATAAATATTCATATTGGAATTGCATGGTCCCATTTCCAATTGTTCATGACGGATGCCAACGCGGCAATCGCTATGCATAGAAAGAAAGGTTATGGATTGAAATCACGCATAAAGCCTTGGTTTCTTCGCCTGCTGATTGTGACGTGAAACGAAGGTCACCACACCATCGCCAATCCATAACTTTATTAATTTTATCATTATTTATCATAGTTATGAGGTACGGATTATCATTATCGTACTTACTGGCGTTAAGTTCTCGAACCATCTACAAAGCTGGTAGGGTCTAGCTCTAGGCCGAAGACTAAAACCTGGAACTGTGGGGTAACAGTGGATACTCCACTATATTTGAAAGGAAGGAAGAGGCTTCTAAAATCGTTTTTCATGATAAAAATGACAGTGGTAAATATATTATGACCATTGAACCGATGATTACGAGGTATTAATTGACCAATGCAACAAAAAAATCCCAAGCTTTAATTCACGATCTTTGTAGCTGAGACAGTTGTACTGCTTCGACCTTACCAAACGTATCTACTTAGGTCGACGTATTTTAATTACTTTATCCTACCTCTAGGCCCTATCCTACTAGATGACAATATAACTGAAAGATGTATGAAATTGTAGCATTTACAAAATAATTATTTCGCCAGCTAATTGTAGCCGTAAATTCACGTTTAATACGTTCTAACTTAATCATTTAAAACGCATGGTGTAGTAAATCTCAAAAAATGGCTAAGATCTTTAAGTATTTGCAGCTGTACAGATTTTTAAAACTACCTATTCGAATGTACTTCTCCAAACTCCAACGAGCTTCATATGTAGTATACATCAATAATAATTTATGAAATGGGTAATTTGTCGATCACATTATTTCAATTCACTATGAAGTAATCAAGTCGTAAGTTTTCTTGGCGTCTACGATAAAACTTGGAAGTAAAATGCATTTAAATGACTCAGACTTTTCAAAAGTACTAAATTACATTCAAATTAATTAAACCCAGAGATACAATTTCAACGAGACAAGTTTAATGAAATCAATACGATTGGTTATTCACAATATTGGCGGCCAGTATTTTCTCCCAGTTCTCCTCGGTCTTCTCGTGAACTTCTTTATAGCAAACATGGCTATAAATTCATATAACTTTCATTTCACTCTTGTCCTCACTGTTTTCCATAACTTATAAAGAGTTCTAGTCATTTAATTGGACTGTGCCGAGGCGAGTGTTTCCGACCAAAACTAACTGGATGAATAAGGATTATATTAACATTATTATTAATTATAGTAATAATAATAGTAATAATATTAAGTTTTTTTCAGCTGCTTGGGGTATTTTTTGCTGAATTATATATTTTAAAGGTCGCAGATTCTAAAAATGACATCCATAACATTCCATACGTTTTTTGAAAAATGAAAACAAATATTTAATAGAAACATTCATTTTCTTACAGTGAATTAAACATATTTATTTTCTTACGAATAATCAAAAAATTGTTTTTGCTATTTATATACAATTCTAGGTCTACTCTTTTTTCTTGTAAAACCTTTTCGTTTTTCTTTGATGCTTCTCCAAACTCGTTTTCTGTTTCTTTCTTTGGTTTCTCGATTGAGCATCCAACAGTTGTCAACTAACATATTGACATCCCATTTTCCTTGGAAACATTTCTCAAAATCACAGACATCCCTGTGAAATCTTTCACCCTGTTCTTCACTATAAACTCCCAAGTTTTCGGGAAAGTAGTTGACTATTTTGTGTAAGAAATGTAAGAAGTGTAAGACAAGCATAGAAGTAGAAGAAATGAATTCTTAAGCTTATCTTGAATCATTGAGCTTCATAGGCTATCAGCACGCTTTTTTAAAGGTTTTGTAGTCAGGGTCCTTAATATTTCACAAAAACTTGTGCATTACATTCTTGAAAGAGATCCACGCTTCTTTTCCCGTGTCTCCAATTGTTTCCATAAGTCAGAAGTTTTCTTACGTCGGGGATAGTGAAATCTCCCTCTATTAACTTGGCTTCAGACAGATTCGGTAACTTGGAACGCATATATCTGATGCAATCGCCAAACCTTGGCAACTGTTTTATAAGCCCCAGATTAATATGAAGAGGTGGTAATAATTCTTGTCCCGGGGGAATCAAGGTGGAAATGATGATGTTTTTCTTGCCAGGGATTAAACTGTCTCGAGGAGGTCAATTAGGTTTTGTTCAGTGCAACTGTGTGGATCTATATCCCATAAACAAAGAAAGCAAGGATATTTTGTATAATCTCCCTGCTGACCCAACAACATGGTTAGTACAGGTATTTTGAAATCTGCACGAACCATCCATTGATGATCTTGATATTTGATTATCTCAAAAATCGTAACCAAGTCATTATAGTTTTTTTTACATAAAGTGAGTGTCCTGTAGTAAGAGATGCAAATACATTTTTATTATGCAGCAAGACTACTTTGATGCTAGATTTAGACGAATAATTGATTATGCGGCAATCTGATGAATTATATTCTATTTCAAAGTATTTCAAGAGCCCATGAACATCATTTCAATAAACCATATTTCCCTCTTTGGAGAAAAACTGAGTAAATTCTCTCTCCCGACGTCGGATCCACGAAAATGAGGTACCAGATGATAGCAGGTCTTTGTTTTTCGCCTTTATTCTAGTAATTCGGATGCGTCCTTTGAAAGATCTAAGTGTCTTACAAGGTCGTTGAGCTCACTCTGAGAAAAAGTTGAGATGCCTCGTCAACATAAAAATCTGAACTAGATTCGTTCTGGGAAGCTAATGCATCTGCCTACTCTGACTCACTCAGGATGTCATCTAAATTAGAAGGTGGCTGCGGAAATGGTATTTGAGAACCATGGACACTGGATGAAGTGAGCTCTAGTGTAGACTGGAGACAACACACTGTGCTGAGCAAATCGTGACGGTCCGCCATGATGGTGAACTTCTATTCTGTCCTAGTTGTCTCAGAACCAAAAAGCAGAAATTTCAATTTTCAACATTTATTCTCTTTTATGTTCAATAAAATTTAATAAAAAGTTGAAAGTAACCGATATTTATTAGTCTGAAATTGCAGTTTACATAAAATAACAAAATCCAGTCTTTCATTTCTTGGAGACGTTTTTAATAATCACGGAGGGTCATGTTCTTGCTTTGCGTATTTTTAATAATTTTGTTAGATCAATTTATAGCAAATAATAGTTGTCGGTCAATTTAAAAAAATGAAAGTAATGGTTACCAAACTATGTCTCCTCTCATAACATTTTCATCTAGTTTACAGTTTCTTGGCGTTCATTACAGCCGAATGTTACGCAATACATTGGCATTTTTTAATACAGAGACGATTGTAAGCATTACTAACAACGCACGACACATTTAATTCGTAAGACAGTCTGTAGTTAGACGTTCGCAGCAGCCAACCTAATGATAAACAATCGTCACGATTTACATCACTTCAAAGCATTGCAGTTGTGCTTCCATATATAATGTTGAGATCATTGTGAACGAATAACAAATGAGTCAAGGTTAGGGTAAGATATTTTATTTTTATTTTTTATATTAAATCCTTTCACATCTACCGAACGGAAGTAGCAGTCCGTTGTATGATTTTTCTCGTCACGCCGAATCTTAGGAATGTCAAAACGAAATGAATTTTTCTACCCCTTAAATCACGAACAAAGATCTTCCTCGCATATTCGGCACACCTTATGCGAAGCCCATGTTTTGTCTTGATCTCCAAGTTACAATTTGAAATACACAAAATAAACTTTCTTCATAAACTCACTGATGTTTCTTTTTCAACTTTTTACCACATATATAACAGAAGCTGTTAGGAGAAAGTACACAACCTCTGCATGCCATATTTCAGATATAAAATAACAATCACAGTGTCGTTTGAATGCTGGATATAAATCGAGTGTACTCATTGTTAGTATACGATGAACTTAGTGATTTGCTTGTTAAAACATGATCTAATTTAACAACAGATTGTTTATGTTTATTCCCAGTACCCCAGATAACCGCCCAGATAACAAAATTCTCATAATACTCATTATCAACTTTTAACCTGTCTCGACAGTATCATGGGACCTTTCTGTTAACGCTAAAACTACTTTATCCACCACCTCCTATCACTACGCTCTTCACCCATTAATTAATTTTTCATTTATTGTCAATTTCAGCTATAATTGATACAGTTGATGTTAGGAGTTTTAGTTTTAAGGCCATTGTTTAAACAAAAAACCAAATAATATATTTTAAGTTCATTATGAATTTTACCCTAATTACAAAGAAAAAACTGAGTGTAGCAAAAAAATGAGATGGATTTTTTTTCTTCTTTTTTCCTTTTTACCACGTTGAAATCTATAAGAAAATGTATAAAAAATCCTAAGAAGTTCTTTACTTGCAGACCTATGTAAATTAATAAGCAATGATATACAAAACTATTTTACCTTATTTCTTAGAATTTATTAGATTATACAACAAAATGTCCTATAAGAATTCACATTACAACGGACAATCATTACGAAAGTTTCAAGTCGTAAGTGAGCATTCAGCGAATCTGCTAATCTGGCAGTCTCTGGAATCGGGCCGATAGTTTGTAACCGGGCGAAAAACACCACCACTTGGAGACGTCTTTTAACAGTGGCGCCGCGCGCTGAGCCCGGGTGTCGCTGCCCCCCGCCGCCCCGCCCCGAAGCAGCACTTTCGCTCAGTCACGTTCCACCGCCTGCGTCATCCTCCGCGTCGTTACCGCGAGGGAGCCCCCGCCCAGGCAGCAGCCGTCGTCTGCAGATTCGAGTCCTGCGTGGGCATGGTCGTATTTGTGACCCCTCATCAGCATACGATCATCCCATAATTCACACTTCGAGGCCTAAAAACCTTGTCGTACCGAGGGATACAGCTGAAAACTGATCGTAAAACTTACGTTAAACGTGTAGCGTGGTCAGAAATGGCCGATACGCGAATAGCAACAATAATAATAAAAATAACAATAATAATAATTCGCAAGCTCATGCGCACCGCAGCGCCACGGCGCACATGCGGAAGGATGGAACAACGAGCGCTTGTGAAGGTCGAGCGAGGCGGAGAGCTGTAAGAACGCAATGGAAACAATTGCTTCGAATTCAATATTACCTTAGCTTTTATCCACTGGAACTAAAGACTTTCTGGCATCTGAAACAACGCGGATCCTTCTGTGATCAGAGTTTAAGCGAGAAAGTCATCGCAACCCAAAGAGGCTGCTCACGTTCAAAATGTTTTCCTACATGATGAACGATGGTGTTCGTATTGGATGGTCGTTAAAAGTAATTCATTAATGAGCGTAAAATACAGGTTTCTCAGGCACTGTTTGGTATTAGAAAAAGGAATATTCTGACTTTGTTACGCACACTTTTGAAAATAATAAATGTAGGGAATCATGCATTGAAATAATTCATTCTATAAATATATTTGTTAGCACTCATACCAGAACAGAAGTCCGATTTCTCCCACCTCCTCCATAGATCACCCCTAGAAGACAAACATAATATACTCAAAAGTTTCAATCAATTTAAAAGGAAGTGTGTACTGAGAATACTATGAGTTGTTTTGTAATGTTTGGAAGAATTCGCTCTTTCTACTGTAATAAATGCAGCCCATTTAAATTTGGAGAAGAAGCAGCAATCGCTAGCAATCCGAACATCAGATACCACGAACAGTTTGTTTTTGCTTCAATTCGTCTCATTCTCTTTCAAATACGACAAAGGTTGTTTACAGTCGTCAGAAGTAAACTTTACAAACAGGTAAACGTGTTCCTGTCAAGAGTGAAGAGCGAATAAAAACTTCCAGACTTATACTGTTTCGTTTTGACGTAAACAGTACCACAACTACTACAAGCATCTGGAAGATAAAAACACGTCCAGAACAAGACAGAAGTCGTGGCACTCTTCCTCCACATTCATCGACCCATCTACGCCTAGTTTCTCATTCAAGTGTTTTTGTCTTCACAAACTCTGATTTAGAATGAACTTAAATATTAACGGATATTGTTAGAATTAATGAATAAATTAAGGGTTTGGAAACTTTTAATGAGCCAATATTGAGAATTAAAATGGAATTATCAATGAAAAATCGAATTGTTCTAATATTTTAATTTTATTGATACGTTTTCCAAAAGTAATATACAACTGAAGCTGACGTTTTTTCGACTAATGATTCAAAATAAGAACATGAAAATACATGTCATAAAGTCACAAAACGATTACACAACTAAACAACTCTTTTCTCTATTCAGAAAACATTAACAACTATGTATTGTGATGCATCAATGACTCCAATATATTAATGGAAGATGATGCGATATATCATTCGACGTACTCTGTGTTTACTATCCTAGTGGGACATTTAATACGATGGTAGTGGTGATGATGATGATGATGATGATGATGATGATGATGATGATGATGATGATGATGAGAGCCATGTTCATTTCTAGATTGTCGACCGGGGAGGAGAATTGAGCCTTCATGCATTCCTGTTTCTACGCATGTGATAACTGTAGTGGTTTGCTATTGCCTTCCACTGGATGGGTGTTAGTAAGAGTGATCCAGAGGGATGAATAATGGGAAAATGAATGATGAGTAAGATGATGTTTAAAAACGATACGAGAAGACATGAGACGCTAACCACGCCACAATCGAACGTTGAAAACGCGGCACTCAATCCCGCACCCTTTGGCTCTGCTTTCTTCGACCCATCCCCGTTCCTCACGCTCCTGCACTATCGAAGTCGTCTGACAACGGAAAAAACCATCAAAGGCCAAAACTATCAGACAGAGGTCAAAACCATCAGACAGAGGTCAAAATCATCAGACAGAGGTCAAAACCATCAGACAGAGGTCAAAACCATCAGACAGAGGTCAAAACCATCAGACAGAGGTCAAAACCATCAGACAGAGGTCAAAACCATCAGACAGAGGTCAAAATCATCAGGCAGAGGCCAAAACCATCAGACAGAGGCCAAAACCATCAGAGGCCAAAACCATCAGAGGCCAAAACCATCAGAGGCCAAAACCATCAGAGGCCAAAACCATCAGAGGCCAAAACCATCAGAGGCCAAAACCATCAGACAAAGGCCCACTAAGCCTGGTAAGCTACGCATAAGCCAAGCGCATTTCCGGGCCATCCCATCTGCATTTTGCGGCGGGAGCAGGAGCGGGGGGGTGGAGGGGAGATGGCGTCCGCGAGGCGGATGCGACAGCGACAGCGACAGCGACAGCGACAGCGACAGCGCGCTGCGGCGGCGACGCGCCATTAACAATCCACGGCGGCGCGGCGCAGGCGGCGGAGGCGCCTCTCAATAATTCAGCGCAGGGCCGCTGCGATCGGAGGGCGCTGCAGGCACCGCCGCCGGCGCTGGGCGCGACAGCCGGCGGCTCGGGGGGAGAGATGGACTCTCAGCAGGGCGGCGCAGGGGCAGGGCAGAGCGGAGGAGAGCGGACAGCACAGCGGGACGAGGAAGATATACCTATAAAAGGAGACAAATATAAAACTAAAGGATGAAATGGCACGAACGAAGACTTTTATATTATTGAAGAGAGTCACATCCCTGGTTTTGGCGGCCAAGCACAGATTCTCCACCTCTTCTTGAGCAACTATTAAAGAATGAATGATGGATTAGACGGACGGGAGAAGTGATGTTTTTTCATTCGCCTGCGTTTCACGCTATTGCCGTGAAGAAGATATCCGCACGCTTTATGAGAGGTGCGAAACCACAGCCGCAAACCTGTAACTCTGGTGCAATTGATAGCCTTTCGCCGCTCGATGTATGCAATAAATGCAATAAAAAATGCGCAGTACTGCTATGTTTACAAAAACACGAGTGAAAATCGCTCGATAATCTGCTCAACGACCTACATTTCTCTCGCAGCGAAAAGAAAATTCAACTCCCGTATCTGACGGGCTGCATTACGATTCAGTGCCTACAAAAGGCGCTTAAATAAATCGCGTCGCGCAAGCGTTCCAAATTCGTTTGCCGCAAAGGGGCCGCGCGCTCCGACGGGCAGCGTCTCACGGGCAGCTCTCGCTGTCACTGCGCCTGCAACGCAATTTGCTCCTCCTTCGCTAGCGCAGTCTCCTAACGGTGCAAAGAGATCAGCGCCGAACCAGCGCAGCCAGCGTGCGCGCCTGACCGCTGCGGATGTCACAAACGGCACTTGGAAGTAAGAACCTCTCCTCTGCCCACGCACGTGTGTTTACTCTGTTCTTGCGATATTATACATATAACCGTTAACAATAACGCGAGGAAGTGTGTGCTGTTTAACACCACAAGTTTAGTTTTATGAAGACTCCGAAAAAAAATTTAACATTTGCAATTTTCGAAAATTGATAGTAAACATTGAAAATCGGATCTATGCCACCTTTTTAAGTGCATTTCGTTTTATTGGTACAAAATGTTTAAAGAAGAAAGTTTGAGTTATTTTTGGGAAAATTTTGGCAGAGCTTTGACTAAGGCCAGATCGATAGGGGTATATTCATTTTGGAAAAATTCTACGCAGCTTTAGGCGCTAGAGTTCAAAGACAGACAGTGATAGACACTGACAGACACAGAAAACCAGAGACAGATAGAGACTGTGTCTGTCACCGTCTGACAGACGGACAGACGGACAGACGGACAGACGGACAGACGGACAGACGGACAGACGGACAGACGGACAGACGGACAGACGGACAGACGGACAGACGGACAGACGGACAGACGGACAGACGTTTTGAAAAAATCTTTTTCGGTATCAAGGGACGCCAAGACGTGTACTTCTGTTGAAATCTCAAAATCGATTTCCGCATTACATATCTTTCTCTATACCACGTCTATAAAAATTGCTTTATTTTCTCTCGGTGAATCTATTATTTTGTAGAGACTTCCAAGCTTCAAATCAATGTTTATAACACTTCAATAAATATATGAAAAACAATTAAATTAATAACATTAAGGTAATAATTGCTCAATAATTTTTAGAAATACGAGTGAGTTGTAAAGTATCCTAATATGTCCGAAAATTTAAATAATGCAGTTTGAATCGGTCATGCATCTTGCACACATCCGCAAGAGACCACTTCTCAAATTTCAAACTTTCAATAGAACATAAAACTATCCTTTTTGTGACAGTTTAAATCGTTCATCTAAATGTATATATTGGGGAAAGACTTCGATTCTCACCACGTAGCACTGCACTAAATCTTGGAAAAATTAAGTGTTAAAATTAACTGTTAAAACTAACCATTAAGGTAAAATAAACTGGATGGCAACTCCCAGGACTTCTAGTACACGAGTCTGCGATTTGCGGCCGTGTTGCTTCGCCACCTGCTGGCGGATGTGGGCGTGACTGCACGGATGGTCTTGAATTTCGGCATCGGCTCCTCGCAACGTCACAGCGGAAGTGGATGATATCGCACGAGAAAGACGGGACCAAGCTTCATTCCTAACGGTGTTAGTATGAAAGAGCACAAGACGTTAAAACTTGTCTCCAGATCAAGAACACGGAATCTGGAAACATAATGACTGTAAACCCATAATACTTGTATTAAAGAAGTAAAATGAAACATCTTCTCGGCAGTGAAGAAAAAAAGCTGCTTTCTGTTTAATTATTTGAAAAATTTACGTATGGGTTTAAATTTAGTTTCTGAAAAATACGTACCAAAATGAACAAGAATTGGTAAAAGGTGTTAATAAAATGATTTGCGTCAGAATAATCCGAGCGCTAAATAGAAGAGAAATCCATGTATCGTGTTGGGAACAAAACTGTTATGCGCGTCACTTTCGAATGAATTAAAATATTCGTAACCTCGTTATACACAAGGTAGTAGATTATAAAGAATTCAACAGATTTCTGCAATATACTTTGTAAAATGAATTTCTGGAGCATTTCTTGGGCTATTGTCGAAGGTTTTTGAAAGACCAAAACATTGAAATGAATGTAGCACCTCATTCGATCAGCTTCTCTTGTCAATTGTTACCTATTGTTTTCTGGTTCCAAATTGCCATTTGAACCAAAGGTCATTCTACAGTCTTCGTCTGAAGGCTAACATTGCTTCTAAGATCCGAGATCATATATTCATGGAGGAGACCAGCTGAAGACATTTTAGACCCCTCTTGTCGATTTTCTTCGCATCATCTCGTAATGGCATTTTGATCACTAATGAAGTCCTTTAGGAACCTTATTAAAATACCTGAGCACCTCTTATTTCTCCTCTTAGCTTTAGCGACAAGAGAATATAGAATAATGGCAGAAACAGTACGTTAGGGGTGATTGAGTAGCATTTATTTATTTTGACCCCTAGCTTAGGATTTTTTAGCCATACACGTGATGAATGATACGAAGGGTGGGTTATGACGATTTTAACGGGGGAATAAGGGAATAAGGAGAGTAAGAGAACATTCCAGAGAAAACCTTCAAGAAACCCACTCTGCCAGCGCCATCTAACCGCTACACCACGGTATTCCTAGGGTGAGTAGTATATTTTTATTACGATACCAGAGCGTAAGTCTCGTGATCATCCAAGGAAATGAGTTCGTGATTTTGATGGATAGGTGATTATGAATATATGAAATGAATGATCAAAGGAAGAAGATGGAAATTCAACAAATGAGGAGTAGAGCAAACGAGTGGAATCCGCGGAAACATGCTGCAAACCCGCTTAGACCACCAGAAATTCCAAATTAATCGACCGGGATTTCAATTCCGGTACCAGAGATGGAAAGTAAGACCATTTGGCCACTACACCACGGGTCACCCCGGCGAATGCAGGGTGACACTCGTGTGGCAAACCATCCCAAGAAACTTGTATTTTACCAGGGGGTTCACCCACCCCGCACCAGGATGGGAGCGTGAATAATGGCTATCCTCACTCCCGCGGGTGTGCAATTACACCGCTGGGCTGACATCGGGAAACGCTGGAACACCATTCGCACTTCTGCCCATAACCAGGCTGGGCACCGCCTCGCCATCTCGAGGCTTACCAGCTTCCCGTGGTGGCACCGAGTTGCTGATCGCCACTCACTGCGTCGGGAAAAGTCCCTCCTCAACCAACCCATGAATATCCGGCGCTGCCATGTCAAAGCTACACCACCCAACTTTGATTGATTGATTGATTTTTTCGTGCTTCCGGGCGCGTCAACTGCTTCGGTCATTAGTCCCGTTAGTGTAGTGCATGTTTTTCATCGGAAGGTGGCGGCGATCTTCCCCCGCTGGATGGCGAGATCCGGCACCGATCTACCGTCGGCTAGTGGGGCTTCCCCCTAACCAGGACTCTCCCACCAGCGGGGCACCACCCCAGTTGGGACAAGCTCTAAGCTCCCAACCGGTCTCCCGGAATATGTGGTAGTGTAGTGCATGTTAGTGTAAGTGTGTGTTTAAGGGGAGAGGAAGGACAGATCGGGCGCGGTCCGTGGCTCGTTTGTTAGGGTACTGCTCCGGCATTCGCCTGGTGTTCATCGGAGAAACCACGGAAAACTACCGATCAGAGCAGCCAGCCGCTAGAATTCTCCTCCAGACAGCAGCTGAATTCGACCTAGCTGAAAAGCTAGTGTCGAAAATCCTGCCGCTGTGGGGAGTGGGAAGCTAGGACCTCCTGGTCAGAGGCGCTGCAGTGACATCAGTTGATGCACTGAGCTACCGCTACCGGTCCCAACTTGGAGCCCCCGGAGCTGCTCCACCCGGGGTCCACGGCGTCTCCTTTGCTTCGTGGGAGGACGAAGGCCACCGGGACCCTGAGCACCCGGGCGGGAGGTTCCCATTCCCCGCTAGGACTCCCCTGCGTGGGGCCACAACACAGGGCCGAGGCTCCAATCCCACCCGCCCGCGGGGCGTTGGCGGGAGGCGCCGGGCGGCCCCGCCCGCCTTCCTCTCGCAGCCCATCGATCGTGGCAGGCATCGAAAGCGGGTCCGCGCCGTCGCAGCCTCCGCGGCGCCCGAACCGACGGCTCCGAGCGCCAGGCCATCGCCTGGCCTCGCTCCTTTACGACTGCCCGGCACGCGCCAAGCGCCGGCGACACCCGGCCGGTCGCAGCGAGCACCGCCCGCTCCGGCCCAGCGCGGCGAGTGAATACGTAAGCGAAGGGGCATCGCCAGCAGCGCGCCCCGCGGCGAATGCGCACGATGGCGCGATGCGACGGGGGTTATCGGTGCGGTGTGTGGGAGAGCGAAGCTTTTGCGACATGAACGAAAGGGATCGTACAATCGTAGGGGAGTATGTGAATGTCCTGATCGAGAGTAACCATTCACGTTCAAATATACACTTGGATGTAGGACATCCCAGCAACGAAAATGGCTGTTCATTTACCATCATCTGAACCGAAACTAGAGAGGAAAGCCGTAGGATTCCGATTGAACGATACCTAAAGCCAGCTCAATATTCTTGACCCCTAAATAAGAACGTAGAGTGAAGTATCTGAATAACAATTTTTATAGCCGACTTCTGATCGTGATTTTCTCAGACCAACTCCAATAAGTACAGTATTACCTTAACGGTACAAATATAAAACATGTGCAATCCAGACTTTCCCCTCCTCTCTCCATTTCCGTATCGTGGACTATCACTCACTCGCATCGCATCCGTTCCTTGCCTTTCCAGACTGGGATAGCGACTGCAGAAGCTCCAGCGTCAGCGCTCTGTATTTGCTACAAAGGGGCTGGCGAAAATACGACACAATTCTGGTCATCAACATAAATGAGTATTTAAGTAAATCTCTGAGATTAGATATACACGATGAATGAACGGGCACATTATCAAGTCATAGGCTCTAAGGACAATCCCCGACCTTCGCAAATTCGGCGGCAAACGGCGCCCGGGGCACTGGTGGGCCTTGATTCGCGCGCGGCGGGCGAGGGGCGGGCGAGGGGCGGGCGGGGGGCGGGCGAGGGGCGGGCGAGGGGCGGCCGAAACCCGAGGCGGTGGCGCGGGAGCCCGGGGCACAAGGAGAGGCTGGGCCCCACGCACCGCCACGGCCCGCCACACAAAGGAGCAGCGCCGCGCGCCAGCTGCGCCACGCCGCGCACCGTTCGCTTCCGGGGAGCTACCCCTCCGCCCCCGCTCCCCCGCCGCCAGCCCCACCCCCGCGTCCCCGTCGCCCTGATCGGTCTTGCTATCCCCGCCGCTCGCAACGATGTTGTCCCCCTCTTCCTTGTTCACATCATCCCCGTCGTCTCATTGACTCTTTGGTTCTCGTCAACCATTCCGTTTCTGCTGTCACTAAATAAGGTGAACTATAATGAACTATAATTATATAAAAAATTCCCTAAATAAAAAGATTGTAGTTGCGTGAGAATTTTGATAACAAAGAATGCAAAAGCCGAGCTATAGCAGGCACGCACAATGTGAACAAAACGGACCGGAAGTCCAAATTATTGAGAAAAACAGGCTCCACCTGTCGAGCCGGAGAAGACTTGAAGCATTTTCTTTTATCCATTGTGATACAGTTAATAAAGGATTCGATATCTTTTAACATCTGCCACGTCCTAAAGGCTGAATTTTTAAAATGAATAATACCTGTGGTATTGTTGTGTAGAAATTATCAAATTAATATCTCCCAGGTCATTCAAAATTATGGATAGAATAAAATATTAGAAAGAAGTATCAAAATAACGGGAGTTAAATTGTCAAGAGATTTATTACACAAAAGCATTGTATAAAGTAAAAAAAGTAAAATATAAAAGAGAATTTTCAATTCACTGACATGAACTATTCTTTTCATATTTTGCCGTAGTACGCGTGTAAAAATGTTACACAAATTTCAAATTAATGTTGAACTACACACTTCTAACTGTAAATTAATTGGCCAGATTTACAAGATTTGTCGCTTGTTGGAACAAGGGCATAACATCTCCCTCAATTATTCCTGATCAACGAACGAATTCCGCAACAAACCGTCGTACAAAATTAAGAGAGAACCTCCGTTTAGAATATTAATCAGGCATTCGATAGCGTCATTGTCATGCAGGATGTACGGTCGTGAGTCGGACATTATCTGGAACATCGACCGCGAGCGTGTTCATAAACGCACAGGGCTGGCGTGCATGTCCCCCAACTGCGCTCAATCGCCAGGTCCTCGAAACAACGGAGTAGTCGCCTCACGCGCCCATCGACACGTTCCCCCACCGGCAGCAGCAGCGGCGGCGGAGGGGCGTGAGGTGAAAGGTCAGCACAGAATGCGCTCGAAGCAGAGTTCAGTAACAGCAAGAAATTGGTTTGCAAATGGCTTAAAGCGCACGGTGTAACAAAAGAATACAATTAGGGACAACAGAGTTGCATTCGAATGCAAAGCGAATGCTCAGTATGAGTGTCAGCCCTGGCCACAATGCGTTGGTGAAGGTTCGTAGAGGTACGACTGTTATCTTTTAAAGAGATTCAATCATTGGGATTGTTTATTAGTTGATGCAGGATTGCTACAGGAAATATTCATGCCGTTGTTCCAACAAATATTTTAACGACACTGGATCCCTGAAATTATGTAATGTTTATTTTTATATTAAGTGCGTGAAGTTTTTGTTTTTGCACAATCGAGATTGAGGTTCTTTTTCGAGACCAGTGGGTTGAGCCAAAAATCCCTCAATCGAGATCGAGCAAAAACTAATAACTTCACTCTCAAAATATAAACATTTTTTTAATTAGCATATAGAAATGCTTAAATTAGGAGTCATTTTGTTTCATCTCTACCTTCTTGATTTATTCAAAAGGAACCCAAACTTCGTTAACATTCGTATTACAGATGTCCGTGGTTTCGTGTCATAAGGTTGTTGTCATAAGGTCACTCATTGTTGTTCCATACGAGTGTAACAGGTACGTCCTAGTTATAATAAAATTACTAAATTAAAAATAATTAAAAGCAATGCTGACATTCTACAGAAGTTGTTCTAATCTACGAACGTTGCAGTATATAATTTATTACCCATCATTGCTAAGCTATATAGGAAAATAACTGACGATCAGTTGAGACATTGGTGTACATCTACATGAAAGTTGATACGAGCATCATATTATATTAATTGTTAATAGTCACCTACTAATTATGCATTAACAGTTAATAGTAAGATAATCACTTTTTTGAGTAATTTTGATTATTTTTTTCGACTTGTTATGCGGAAGGATGGAAAGCAGAGTTCAGGGAAAAAATTGCAACAGTTTTGTGAATATTCGGAATTTGTTTCCTATCATCAAATACTAAAATCAGGTTCCCTTCCCCGAGCGCGCGTTTGCTGGTTGAGCGCTGCGTGACTTTGTGTGCCGGACTGTTATATTCAAAATATCCTTTAAATACGAGACGGAAAAAAATTATTCAAAAAAATGCTTATTAACATATGACAATATGTATATTAGCATTGATCGTCTTTTTACGCTCGTCATAATATAATGAAAAAATATGTACAATTCCATTTGAAAAAGCAAAGTTATCTCAAATATCTCGTAAAATACAAGTGATAAAATATGAATCTATTGGCCCCATTCCATCATGAGCTTTCGTGAAAACTGTCTTGCAATGACTTTAACCGTTCAAAAGGTACAGGAGATGCTAAAAATACGTGACTCGTCCTGTATACTGATTAAACTAACCCGTGAGCAAAATGCAATTTTGGCATTTACTGTGTTGTTCATGCGGATACCGTGTTACTTAGCTCTTCAACTTTACACGGAAACGAGCATACCGCCGTCGTCATCATAAGCACAGCCGCCGCCGCCGCCGCCAGCGGCTTTGAAGGAACTTTCTCCCTGGGGCGGACGCGACCTTTTTGGGCACCTGACGCTCCCACACGCAGGTTACGTACGTGACCGCGTCCTTATATGGGTTCACTCTCCCCGCAACGCGCCCCATAACTCACATCGATGTATCTAGCCCGGCGGCCAAGCAACACGCGAAACAATCGCCCACCGCCAAGAGGTTTCGCGGTGCCGTGCGAAAGGATGGCGGGATTTCGCATACGGCGCCCCTTAACGAGTGGGTTACTTCATGTAGGGGAGTTGCGACATAAAACTGTCGACCCAGTCATGATTTATACTAGCTTTATTTCTGTTCACAAAGGTAATGAAAATATATTTCATTTTTAATTAAAATTTTAAATCTCCGATTGTTCTCTAAGGGGTATTATGCCCTGATATCTTGATTCTATATCTAATATATACATTATATACAGGGAAGAAAGAAAAAAAGTTCGAAAATAAGCTCTTAAGACAATATTAAGCACATTTTGTCTCAAGTCCATCGATATTTCGAATGTCAGAGCCGCAATAAGCACTCAAAAGTTGGTTGGAAAAAATACTTTCTAGACGAAAATTTGCATTTTAGAAACATAAGCACTCTAGAAACAGGTAAATTATTTATTATTTACAAAAGAAATGAATGTATTTGTTCACAAAGACAACATAACACGGAAATAAACTAGTGGTGTTACAACAGCACGTACTTTCACGCCATATTGTTAATAGCTATGTAATATAATTTGATTTCCGACTTGCACTTGAACTACCATTTGCAAAATTCTTAAACAAACAAAGCGTAAAAAGTTTCACGCCTCAAACTCAAAAAAAAACCACTCATATTTTCGAAAAAGTCAACATGACCTTATTTGAAGATCTGTTTTAGATAAACACATTTCATTTAGAAAAAAAATATATCTTCAAAACTGTAATTGTAGAAAGACGCCGAAACTATTTCTCTTGTAGCGACATCACAAATTTTGTAATAATTCATATACTTGGAACATTTATTTTTATACATACATTCTTAAACTAAAAGTGTCCGGATGTTGAGTTCCGACGTGCGTTGAAATAAAAATTTTCTTTCACAAAATCAGTTCTAAATGTCATCACTATTTTAATAATTACATGTCGAACAGTATTGAATCTAAAAACATTGTAGAATGTTCAATCCACCAAGGCCCGTTTGCTAATCTCGATTACTACCAGTGAAATCCCGTTTCCTAGTGCGTATATCATGGTCGATTATTTAAATTATATACCAGAGGTGAAACTGAGTCACTTTAAATTAGCATATCCCAGCCAGGCAGTTATGAAATTGCAGGACTCGTGCATATTAAATAGGAGTTAGTAAATGACTCAAATTCAACGTAACTACGCTACGTTACAGTGATCTCCACGCTCAGAGATCGTATTGCTCGTAAAGTTCTCCGATAAAACGCAGGTGTTTTATTAAATAATATCTAGAAATGTTCGCCTCTAAAATAAAACAAAAGAGAAAGCTTGCATGAATCGAAATTTCAAAATATTTTAAAAACTTAACCATTTTACAAACCCCAAATTGTTTGAAAAAAATATAAAAAAAGTCCTTTGCAAGTATGGCAATAACAAAAAAATCTCAAAAACAATTTTCTTCTGTAACTTTCCAGTATCTTTTAGCATGTAATCTTAACTTTCCAAACACATTGTGAAACTACCACCGACCAGAAAGAAGAACACCGAAAAACAAAAAAACAAAAATACGGCATTCAATAAAGATGTTTTCAGCTCATTCATCATTTGATTCATCACGCATTTACATTGCCATTAAAATCTGCCACACCTCCAACTAGCCATACAGTGGGCGTTTACGTACTATTAATAAACCGACGTTTCTTTAAGGCGCATGTGTTTCCTCTGGTGAGGATGCAAGGGGGCGAGGCGGCGGCGGCAGCGGCCCGCGCATGCGCCGCCGGTGACAGCGCTCGCGTCTGCCCGAGCCGCCGCAGGCCGCGCTGCTAACGCGATCGGACGCGCGCTCAAAAATTAATAAGGCGGCCTTGCAGCGCGCGGTGCGGCGCGGGCCGCAGAGCGACGGCGGGGGGGGGGGACGCCGGGTGAGGCCTGGCACCCTGGTAAGATGAGAGCAGAGCAGAAAAGAGCGAATAGGATACCTCGGGACAGAGAGAAGAGTTGGGTAATAGAAGGCTGCAGAGAGGTCTAGGGCCCGAAAGGCATGAAAGAAGAAATACCATCAGCATATGACAAAGACACAAAGAAGGAGAATAATGCAGAAACATGAGTGCCCCCATGTGAGAGGGAGAGTGTAACATTACGAGGACGCTCAGCTAGGCGTAGGGTTGGGACTCTCTTGCTTATAAAATCTGTCTCACGATATAATGTAGAAAAGGAAGGGATTGAAAG
Source organism: Teleogryllus occipitalis (assembly GCA_011170035.1). Classification (NCBI taxonomy): domain Eukaryota; kingdom Metazoa; phylum Arthropoda; class Insecta; order Orthoptera; family Gryllidae; genus Teleogryllus; species Teleogryllus occipitalis. Next base: position 32,266 of record BLKR01015167.1, on the reverse strand, counting down.
ATCGTAGAACAGGCCAGGTGATCACAATGGAAGCAGGGTTAGATGCAAAAGCCCAGACTAGAAGGGAGGAATAGCGAATTGTTAGAACCACTTGAGGTAGCATAGGGTTGAGCGAGGCGTGGGATGCGCCTAGGGGAGAAGGGGGCACGAGGGCAAGCGGAGCGGCCGGAACGGAACGGGGCAGGTCGAAGCGGAATGAGACAGATTCGGAGAGACACAAGGTATGGCAGGTTGCGACACGCTGTGATGGCCATGGGACACGCATTACGCGCAGAACGGATTGATGGGGTCAGGCGAGGCAGGTGGGAGGGCGAGGACGGGATGGGCAAGGCGTGCGGCTGCATGCCGGGACGGCGACGGGGCCGGCAGGAAGGGCGCGGTGGAATGAGTTGCGTTGGGGTGGGGTGGGCACGAGAGGCTCGCGGTTTGATCCAATAATGCTAATGAACGAGGCCCCGTGGAGTTGCGGCAGCACGCGCGGTTTTTGACGCGGCGAGCGCACTCGATGCGATTTGGCCCCCGGCCCGATTGGCCCCCGTGGGGCGGCGGCGGGCGGCGGACGGGCCCAGGGGGCGGGCCCACAGGGGCTGTCGGTTCGATTCGCGCGTGAATATGCCGCGCCGCCCACCCACCCAACCACCCACCCAACCAACCGCCCACCCGCCCGCCCGCCCGCCCGCCCACACGCCCGCCCGCCCATCCACCCGCGGCACCTGAGGCCTGCGCGCCGCGCCGTCCGATAGACCGCAGCTTTTTCATCAGTTTTCGGCGAAATGAGCGACGCTTCGTGCGTTGGATGCGTTGCCAGCGGAGAGGTCCTCAACTCGACCCACATTTACATAAACTCAAACTGGCAGGATGAAGGTAATTGTTTTTTACAATATGACGCTGCCACTTGGTTCTTATTTCCCTATGCATTTGATTACGAATATTGAATTTCGAGATTGTGACGTTATTTTTCACGGAAAACAAATAGATATGGTTGTTATTTGTATGCATGTTGGTCGTCCTCTGCATAACTTTCATGTAAACGTATCCTTTTCCCTCGCACGGAAACCCTAGAAGCGATTTAGATACTTTTTAATAAGCAAGTATTTTCTGCTCAATAAAATTTATCTCTATTGCACATAAAATAACTTTTTTAACTTTAGAAAAAGGGGCCATTGGACTAAGTTCTCACTTGTATTCTTGTAGTGCCGTTGACTGTAAATAGTTTCTGATAAGATGATCAGTAAATCATTTGACGTAAGGACCTGTTTCTATGTATTATCCACGCCTGGAAGACGGGAGAAATGTGGCGAGTATGATGTATTCCCTTCTCCGAACCTATCTTATTCGCCCTGCCATTCCACGGAAGTCACAGCACGCTGGCGAAGAGTCACGCGAGGGGCATCAGTACTTGTTGATGAACTTATCCAACAGAACCTTTGCAGTAACAATCAACCATCATCACTCAAATCCCAGGTTAATCAAAGCAGGATTACAAGGATCCCCCCTTCAACCACAATGTTCAATCTGTACGTAGCAGACATCCTCAAACATTCAGCAGTAAAAGCAGCGCAATTTGCAGATGATACACATCTTTTTGCACCCAACATCTCACTAATAAACACTAAAAACAACATACAATTATATCTAAACCTAACAGACATCTGGTCATCCAAATTGAAAATAAAATTAAACCCAATTAAAACGGCAGCAAAAGTTTTTTCACTAAGTCCAGACCCTCCACCAACCATTTTAGCATTAAATAATGAGCCCATAGTACCCCCCAAAATAACCCATTAAATATTTAGGACTGCACATGGACACCAAATTGAACTGGAAACAACTCATAGACACAAAAATAATGTAAATTTGAAAAAACTGCATGGACTAAAACACTAATTAATATAAATCAGTATCACCTATATAACACAACAATAATACTGTACAAAATAGTAATCAGACCGATACTTCTCGGCGCTTGCCCAATATGGATTAATGCTGCAACCAGCATCAACAAAATCAAAATGGTTCAGAACAAATTCCTTCACACAGTCACCCATGCACCCTGGTTCATTTCCAACCAATTACACAATGAATTCAACCTTGATCCCATCATTCACCACTTTGCTTACCGATCATCACATCCCCAATATTCAGCACATCCAAATTTATCATCATTCAACCTCTGTTAAAAAAAACACTTCGTGTAGTCGTATCAAAAACAAATACCCATTTCAGCTATTTTGTAAATTGTTATCAGTTCTAAAATAGAACCAATGAGGTGCCATCATGATTTCCTCAATCTCCGTATTAGTATTAAGTTGGGTTAAGATGTATTTATTATGCCATCATTACATAGGTGTAGTTCAATGAACTGATCTATGTACAAAAAATAAAATAATAATTTTAAAAAAAACTTGTTGATGAACTAATTTTACGTCGCGATTATTACCTGCTGGTCAATCGCTAAATAAAAAGGTTTATATTTTATCGGCATTCGTGAACATAGCGTCATGTGAAGCAACACCATCCACTAGAAAGGTCAACTTGCAGTGCAGCAGTACAAAAAGAAGGATTCTACGTAAAATCTTAGCCAAGTAGCGCATCCGGTTCAATTTGCACAAGCATTTAGCTGCCATTCAGCCTGTCAGCGCTCGCGGCTGAACCGGTTTCTACTGGAGTTACCACGGAAACGACCATCTAAATTAATATTCAATGTTCATCGTCGCTTGGCACGGCGACATACCTCCCACGCACGCCAATGAATAACAAGGAAGTGTGCAGAACCATCCCTATCATAATCTTAACCTAAAATTTCGGTGAGTATGCGTTTCGGGGATATGTAAATCTAGCGAACAACTGAAGACATAAACCACTATTGGAACTTTTGTCTATATGAAGAAATGGACGAACTCCACATATCGAAATGAACAATATATAAGAGTAATTTAACCATTAAATCGTTATTTTAAAGAAAAGAAACAATGCTCACGTTTTCAAATTCTAAAACTTCATTCACGACCTAACTTTATTTTCGGCATAAATTTGAAGCGATTTTCGGTCATGATCGAAGGCGCTTGATCGATTGAAGGCACTTATCGAAGTAGCAATTAGATTGATTTTTGTATTCTTACAGATTAGAAAGAAAACATATAATTGCATAAAATATCACAATATCATTCCAACATTAAATTAATGAAGCCAAAAAGCGAAGTGCCATATTGATCCAGAAAAGAGCATAGTGTTCAAAACGCCTCATAAACCTCACAGCAAAAATCAAACACAAAATTAATGCACAGCAGTTACACTTATTTATTTCTAGTTGAATGTGGCATCGCCAACGCTGTAAACTTGCGACAGAAACTATCAAAAGAATAAGGATGAATATTCAGGTCTTTGTTTGCCTGCAGAGTCGTAAATTAGGTAACTCTCCGGGAATATTACGCATCAATTAAATTCCAAAGTTGTAAAATAGATAACTATTCAGATATGGAAAAAGTTTCATGTTATCGAAGGTTAGTTTCTCATTTCATTTTAAGGATTCATTAATTGAGGAAATATGAACAACTTCTTCGTTTCTTTGAGACCTAATGAGAAAAGTGAAAAAATGCCCTTGCAGATGCCTATTGGCATTTTCAAATAAAAGTTTCAAACAATCGATTATTGACGCGATATGTGTGGAAAAGCGTGAAGGTTTTTAATTTCTTAATATTATTAAGATATTTTGCAGACAGTTCATTGTTTTTTTATTTAGAAGTCTTTTATTTAGTGATTCAGGAGTACATATGTTTAGACTAATACAGTGAATACGTTATTTTCAAGGAGAAGAAAAACGTAATAGATAGATAGAAATTTATTCTACAATTGGGCAAATGATGCCCAGTGGCAGAATACAAAATTACAATTACAAATAAAATACTAATATATAAAAAAATAAATATAAACAAACAAATTGACTTTGTCATTTCCTATATATGCAGATGGCATTTACATTCCCATACTAAACATTAAAATGCATATACACTAACACATAAATGAATAAACTTACATATTACACAAATATACATACAAACACATACACGTATATACAGAGAGAGAGACGAAGGAACCCTCACATAATAATAATCGTTCTTTCATATGTAGGAAGTGTTATAGAACTCTGAATGCAATCGGAGACAGTAACTGAAATGGAAAATCAATATTTTTAAGTACAGTTTACAAATATGGTGACATTTTAAGCACTCTTACCAATATTCGTAGGTAGAAGTGTTAATTTTTTCTTCAACCATTCTCGAAAGCTCGAGTAAGCTCAAGCGAGACAGTAGTTCATCAATGAAACGAAATTACAATTTTCGGGTGTAATTTCTTAATCTGACATAAATGTGGACAATAACTTCAAATCATCATGTGGACAATAACTTATAGATAGCACTAATCGTCCAATCCACAACTGGAGAAACATCATTTATTTTTATTATAATACCTTTTCTGGTCTATAATCTGGGATAATAAAATTCAGATTGAAAAGAATAAAAATTAGAGGCGGATGAAGGCGGAAAAAAACATGCCGAAAACTTTAACGGAGATTAATCTGGGCTCGCAATGTTTTTCCAAGCAGACCTTCATTTCAATTGTACACTTTCCCCCCCCCCCCCGCCAGTACCCTTGACGAGGCGGGAATTTATTCAAACATTCGGTATACATTTAACACTCCAGAATTTCTGCTTATGGAGGTAAAGGGAAGGCTATAACTTAAATAAACTAACTTATAATTAACTTAAATCTAAATACATTAAGCCACTGTGGGCGAATGTTGATTTAATAAAATAGTTTTGAATATATTTCTTTAAGAAAATTTTTTGTGATAGTTCTGATTTTCTTCATTTTATGTTTTCACTAACACTCACTCATTCATGCTTAAATTATGTTTACAAAGACATTTTATCACACATTAATTCCACACTTCGCTACACTATTTACAACACTGTATTCGCCACGGCGCCGACTTCACTCAAGCAACTGTCCACGAGTGCCACTGGTCCACGTGCCGCACATCGCAGCGCCGCGCAATTCCACTCGCGACCGCGACCTCTGCTTCATCCCGCGCCAGCAGCCTCCCTCGCGCCACAGCGCAGGGCGGCGGAGCGCTCCCGCCCCCTCGCACGGGGAGGGGGAGGACGCGGGGTCACTTGGGCGCTCCGGAGCAGCGGCCGCGCGATGTGGGTGAAGGCCGCGAGGGTCGCAGACCTGACGGCTCCCCTCGCGCTCCCCTACACGGTCCCCCTTCGCCACCCCCCACCTCTCCCCCCATGCGCGCTCCAGGGGACTCACTGCTCATTTATGGCGCCGCGTGCCTCAACAGAGGAGCTTCTCTGCCTGGAACACCCTCCATGCAGCAATCCGCCGTCTCTCCGCTTTGATGAACGTCCGACTGTACGATCTTCAAGAGCTTTGCTACTGGCGCTACTGTACAGCCTATTATGATGTGTATTCCTCTCTTCGCTGTTTCAGAGGCGTTGTACCAGCCAACGTTATTCTGTTGTTGCTTCTTCTCACTAATGCAATCGCGCAGAATGTCCTTTTTATCTTCACGTGAGACATTAGCTCTCGTAGCTCGCCGATTTTCTTTTACCGTTCATCCGTCCGCCTAGGCATTTCCATGTAGTACACTTTCCTTTTGCACCTCCTCTTGCCTTGATCATTCAGCATTCCTCCTCTGCTTCTTTTACTAACATCAAAGTTCTCCAAACTCTTCAAAAGAAGGTCCTTACAAAAAATACTAATGCATCCTGGTTTGTACACAATTTCCAATTACGCGAAAATCTTGGAAATCAAAAAATGTACTCTTTTCAACAACGCCTAAGTACATCGTTCTTCCAAAATCTTTCTCTAATTTCCAACGCTTCAGGCAAAATTTTAAGGAAAAAACAAATGCATCGAAAGAAATTCTTACCCGAAGCAGTAATGGTTTCTTAAAACCCACACTTTATTTCTCTCAACTAAAACTAGTTAATTGGAAACAGTTATCTCAACTATAGCTCTTAAAGCACAAGCAGAATGGCCGATGACCTGCATTTAAAATAGTACGTCAAACGTCATTTTTGGTTCTTTTATGTCAACACCCTCATAGAAAGCCTTTGTATTGAAAGCTGAACAGTTTGAATACATTTAAAAAATCCTCCTATATATTTCACGTAATATCCCTTCGTTACTCCTGCAGTCCAGCACATTCTTTCAAGAGCAGTTGTCCCACCCACTCATCATCTACTTCTTCCTCCGTCTCCGTCTACGCAGCCGACCTCAGCGCCGTCGCCGGCAGAGCGCGCTTCGGCGCTTTCTAAATCACGGGCACAGGTGCGGCAGGCGGCTGGCTGGACGGACAGACGACGGCAGACAGCGACCAGTCGACATTCCTCTCCGTCCGTCCCGCGTCGATGCCTCTGACCTCCCGCGCCTTCTCCTCGCCCCGCCCCATCCACCTCACAACTCACGCTCGGGCAGCGACACGCCCACCGGCAAGCTTTTAGATCTGCTCCCTGACGGAAGCGTGTTCAGAATATCTACATGCAACTTTCAATCAACAGATTTACATTAAAATGTTTGGGTTTAGAGAAAACATTAGCAAGTTTTCTCCGGCACTCTCCTAATATTTATTTGTTGTCATTTCATGAAATAATGGCCAGCAGCCGAGGTAGCTGAAGAAACTCATCTTCACATTACACCGTTCACAAACTTGAAATGCTTTCACTCTTTGTCATAATTTTTTAATAAAAGTATAAGAGACGAACTGCCACTATATCGGCTTCCATATTATCACTCATTATATTTACCGCATTACCATTTTGCGGACTTTTGTGATTGGGTTGTTTCGGTTGTTCCTCAACCTTTTTGTGCATTTTCAGCTGCACGAATTGGCTCTCTCTTTCATGTACACGCTTATTCTGTGTATGAAAGCTGCTTCTTTTCATGCAAAAATCTCCCAGCACCTTCACAATCTTCGTTCCTTCCCCGTTTTCGCCTCTTTCCCAAAACTACGTACCACAGACGCAGAAGTTGCTTCATCCATTCCCTTCCGTTCAATACGCCAGTTTATCCGCCTATCACTGTATCAGTATGTAGGTGAAAGTAATGCTTTAGGAGTTCTCTTTCCCCACCGTAACCAAAGCAACTTTATCGCCCACATCCCACTTCTTCGTCCCATTCCCGCATGCTGATGGTAGAGCGAGTGGCAGTGGAATTGGCAGAGCGAGTGAGGTTGAACGGCTGCGGTGAGTGCGTGCAGCGGGGGCCGTAGAGGCGGCGGCGACGGCGGTGGGGCAGGCGGGCGTGCCCGACTCCGGACGTTCCTGGGCGCAGGGGCAGGACCCAGCCCGGCTGGGCTAAAAGCGCGAGAGCTGCACTCTGATTCACCACCTGGTTTTCCCCGGTTAGTAGCCGTCGAGAAATGTCCGGATGGAATAGAGTCCCCAAGGACGGTCCTTCCCACACCGCGCCGCTCGTGCAGCTCGCGCGGTGGGCGGCTGTTGCTGCGACCGTCGCCGAGGCTTCTCGCAGAGGTTGTTTGGTGATGTCGTAAGACAACTACCTCTGAGAGTGCAGTGTATTTTGTAAATATACATAAACATTTCTTATCTCCATTATCATAAACATATCCTCATTGTTCCTAAATTATAGAAAAAATAGGCATAAATTTCTCTTTCTTGACTCCATAAAGACTAATAATGATGCATATTCAAAGGTCGTAACTCACTATATCTCATTTTTAGGAACATCAAGAGCGTGCATAGTACAAGAGGATAAGACACTGGCCGCTACGTTCTGGTTTTAATAAGAGGTACAAGATACCACGAGAAAGTAGGAACCACATTCCAAAACTAATATCTGATGCAACGAAATTCTTACACTTCGTAGTTCAACATCAAGGTGAAGTACGCCATACGTTGTCACGTGTTTTCAAAAGCAAAGGTTGACGAAAGCATAATGTTTGAGGCAATTTTCAATCTATTTCTTTCAAAGTAAATCATATAGGATTTGCATTATCTTCTCTCCTTTTGGTCTTACGTATAATAAAGTTCGGTATAAAAAGTAATTAAGAGATGACTATATGCCAAACAGAAAAAAACTTTTTTCATGCATATGGGGTGAAAATAATCTCATTGTATAAATAAACATAAATATTCGAGTGAAACAATAGATGGAACCACAATCAGCAAAAATTAATTTAGTCATTAATAGTAGGGCTTCGGTGACTTTGGTTTAATTAGAGATGCAAAAACATGACCAAGATGACGTCAATTATTTACTCTGAACATCGGACGGTGTACTACATGTATTTCCCATAATAACCTGAACGCCGTAAAATAACATTGAAAAATTCCTTATATAAAGGGAAAAAACACTTCACTTACAACGTAAGATATTTTACATCCCTATCCCCAGATACACAGGTGCCGTGTATATCTGAATTACACACCGCACCTGTTTTTCAACAGCTTGTTCACGAGTGCTACTCCACAATCAACACAGTTGGGCTTCGGCAGATCCCCGAGGTAATCAGTATCGGCCTGGAGCACGGTGCGTTTCCTGTCAGCCTTTTTTTTTTTTTCTCCTGCGGCGAAGATATGTTTCTCCTACCTATGCGAGCGTGACTCCGCCTCAGCTGGCACAGCCGGCCTCCGCCTCCGCCTCCGCCTCCGCGGCGAGGCTCGGCCATTCCGCAGATGAGCCATTCCACAAGAGTTGACAAGACCTTTCTTTTAAAATGAACGATATTTTTTCTTAATTCTGGACATCAAAAAAGGGTTTTTTATTAGCCTGAAAATTGATTACTTGAGAAGTTATGCCTACACTAAATTTTGGAATTTACGCGTACTTCGCAAAATATGATAAATTGTTGCTCCGAATATACTTAATATAAACATTTTTTATTTGTTTCTTTAAATACTTTGAAAAGCTTTTTTTTTTATTCCTTTGTAAATACATTTTTCGAAAAATAAATATTTCATTCAAAAACTTGTAATTACTTTTCAAAAAATGAAAATTTTTACACGAACTCGATCAGATAAAAATTTGAAAAAAATATAGGCGTATTTTTTGTTCAATGTTTTATAAAATAAAACAAAACATGGGCACTGCATACGTACTGTTCTAAAGAATCCAATGTGACTATGAGGGTGAGCTCTCCTGGCCCTTGTCCTAACGAATTGTGTTCTGACAGTCTGTTCCAAGAGCTGAAGAACTATAAAAAGAATGACTGTCTGCCAGATAAGGGTTTCAAGAAATATTAGTATCTCACATGTTCACTCTTCCCCCAGAAGGAATGAGTACAGCGAAACAAATTCAACTACTGCTTTTCTTCGTGTCAGCGAATCGAATTTTCCTGCTCGATCCCTTTGCGTCCTAGAGATGAGAGCGCTTTCTTGACTTTGCTCGTAAAATACAACAGATCACTTGTCAAGGAACACGAATAAAATTGTCTGAACATCAGCCGCAATATATATCTTGTAAAGTAAAGAGTTCTGGGATTTGTACTGTGAATCGTGTGTACACTGTAGTGCGTGTGTGGCGGTCAATGGGCAAGATACATATTTCAAAACATTTTATCTTTCTGATCAAATTTTAAGAAGAGAAAATCTTTAAAACACGTAACCCATGTTTTACTACTCAAACTAGATTTAGAGGAGTTATTAGATTTGTAATTTTTTGTTTCATGTCGGAAAATTATTTATTTCTCCTTTGGTCTAAGTGCATAATCCAAAAATGTAAAAAATAAAAAAAATATTTGCTTCCATGAAGAAGATTTTGGAGTCTGTGCTGAATGGCATTTTTTGCGACGTCACATGGTAAACGACCATGCGATAGCATTGGAGGAATATCAAGAGACTTGCCACTCCAGCCAGTCTACATCTAGGTCAAGATCCAATTACAACGCCGAAGAAACTTTTTGGGGGGCAGAAAGAAATATTTGGAATATTTCGTTTACATTTTTTAAATTTAAGGTCGCATCAACATCTACGTCATTATCGACCACTATTTGAGTTAACGTAATGGCAACTGTGAAGATGAAATGGTATGGTGATGATAAAAGGGTGAAAGGTCGCACAGAACTACAACCATGCCCGAGGCAGGACTCGAACCTACGGTCCTTTGGTCCGAGATAGCCACTACTACCTTAGCGATCTCGGCCACCGGAGCAGCTTATTTGTTTCTTCCACTACTTTCTACTTTTGCTACAGATGAGAGAGTATATTTGAAGTAAGTTGTGAGGGACAAGAAAATTTCAAAATGCGAGTCAAAAGAAAGCGTCATTGGATAATTAAATATAATCATGAAGTTGCATCACATCAAGAAGTACTTAAATTACTTCATGGTCCAAAGGAACTGCCGGCCAGTAACGCAAGAAAAGCACATGTCGCAGTATTCAAGTAAACATCGGTTTGTAAAAAAATCATCTTTTTTAAAGTGACTGAGATCCCACTTTGATTATTTCTGCCAGTTTTAGCAAATTTCTACATGTAATATTTCCAAAAAGAATAAAGTGAGAAAAAAATAAAAATTCACATGTTAACATATTTAATCTATATAATAAATAGAAAAAATGGAAAATAAAAATACGAAGTTAAAATATTGGTCTTCTTTGTTGATTTGAAGTGGAATGCTTCAGATGCAACTTCATCGCGTTGCGGGTGGAGACCGACTATTAGCGCGCGTGCCGTCACAGGTCGTCAACGCAGCTGTGTGTTTCGCAGCGGGGAATACGGGAAACATCGCGCAGAGAAATAGGCCAGTGAATGCGAAGGAGGTCGCAAAGGGAGAAGGTAACTAAAAGTCCATGCTACGCCTATGTGATAGATATTATTATTATCATCGTATGGGTTATTTTGCGGGAAGACTGCCCGTAGGCAGTATTCCGCACCCGAGTTTCGACCCAGGCTTCCTTCGAAGCCTATCCCCGACGCCGGTCTGGGGACTTTTATCTAAGCAGGCGCAACCCGTGGGCAGTCCCGTCTGCGCCTGGGATTTGACTCTCACTTTCTCCGCCAGGGATGGGATCTCGTTAGGGCGGGATGTTGTCGGAGGGATTTAATTTTGCCGGGCATCCTGCCATTCTTTTACATGCCACAAGAGTGACATGGCTACTGTGGACTTTCCGCCCTTCGAAAATCCGGGTTCCTCGGCCGGGAACCCGCGCACTAGGGGTTCAGAGGCCAGTAAGCTAACCCCTCACCCACCGAGGAGCCTGTGATAGATATAATTCGTATGTTTAAAAGCGAGACAGAGGTGTCAATAACGCAACACATGATAACAAGTGCTTTCTTGATTTCAATAATCATACATGCAATTCTTGAATTTAAGTCATCTGAGGATCGAATTCTCATATTATGTAACTGAGGCGTAAAACATTGCAATAGTTTAATAACCTGACTCATATTTCAGAAATTGACATTATACGACAAAAATATGAAAATTAAATACAGAAATACAAAGAAATGGTAACCCAAGACTGTATGGTCTTGGGTTTAAATTAATTTAAAACTGTTGAACTGAACAAGATGGCACAACTTCCGCAGAAGTGCTCTTTCAAAATAAATAAAATCTGGCAAAATCAATTAACAACAAACAAATAGTACGCAAGCTCTAATGGATGTTTTCCAATGACAATTATTCTTTGTCTTTTATGTCAAATAATAGTTCCATAGAAGATACCATCTACATGAGCAGTTAACTTGTAATATCGCTCGAAACGTGGAACTGAATGCAATGAATCAATACGTACACATTAATAAACTTAATAAGTATTCTAAAAATAAACTATCACAGCCATTGCGTCGTCTGCCCGGTTCAAGAGCCGAAGCGCAAAGTGCCGAGGCGGTGGAGGCGGAGGCGGCGGCGAGCAGCTGGCGCCACGCGGCACCTGCTCCTCGGCCGAGGGCCGACGCCGCAGCAGCAGCAGCAGCGGCTGCGGGGAGGCAACAGATGGAGGGCCCAGCGCGGGCGCCGCGGACAATGCAAGGTGGCGCTCCCATTACCGATTCCTTTCCCTCCGGGACCCACCCGCCGCCGCCGCCGCCTCAATGGGACCGAATTACAGGCCCGGCTGCGCCGTGCCGCGCCGCGAGCGCGCAGCTGGGCGGCGAGCGGGCGGCGAGGGGGCGTGGCCGAGGGCAGGTGACGAAGGCAAGGCCGTCCTCTCAGAGGAGCCCTCAGAAGGACCCAGACCCGCCCAGCGGTTTAACTTTACATACAGAGTTACACTGAAGCATTGTGGACCGAAGGACGCTTCACTTTACGCGATTAAACTTGAACTGGATAATTTAGTACACTGCTGCCTCGGATGAATTTAAAACTTGTCGCTTGCACTAGTATTGAAAATGTCAATAAAAATAAAATGCTTTGCATGTAAGACAGGCTGTGCGGTTATGCGCAAAATAATTACGTTCCCCGAAATTCTGACTTTAAACTATCTGCTATAGTCTGAAGATAACTTCGCGCAATTTTCACTTCTAAAACTACGCAAAACATTAACTAATAAATAATTTATAGGAAGCAGCGACAAGTAAATACGAAGTATTTCACAAATATACAAAGAGCCAATATGAAAGAAGAGGAATAATGTCTAATGGAAGACAAGGTTAACAAAAAAGAGAAGTAAGCAATGAAAGTTACGTGCGAAAAAGGGGATAGGAGTGAAGAAGCAACGAAACCGCGTAAAGCGGACTGCCGTAGTACAGCAAGCGGAAACAGCGCTAGAAGGCGAGAAGGAGAACAAAAGGAACACGAAGAGAAGTTGGAGCAACACGAGCGCAAGCGGGGAGAAGCAGAGGCTGCTGTCCAGACGCCCAGTGGCCGAACAATGCGGCGCTTCTGACGTGTAATTACCACCGGCCGGGGTTCGTGGCGGCCCCTGGCGGCGACGCCGTCACAACGATGCGTCCTCCGACGTCACCGCCACTCCTTCCGTCTCATCCGAGCTGCCATCCCGGAGCGGCGCCGCCGTCGACGTAGGTGGTTTTTTTCTTCTTTTTTTTCCTTTCTTTTTTCTTTCTTTCTTGTTCTTTCGCATGGCTGCGAAGTCTTTCGAGTTGAACAATTGATTCATACAAATACTTTACACATGGCATTGTAGTCATACGTAAACATATTCAAGTATTTTTTCTTTCCTTACTGAAATAAAAATATAATGGACTAATGCTCATAAAATTTAAAATTTGTCAATTTTGTGAGTTATATAAGCCTAAGTTGGAATCAATGAAAAAATAGTAACGAGGCACCAAAATAGTGTCTATATTCATCTCGTGGGAATTTTTATTTTATTTGTGTCATAGAATATACAGTTCTCCCAAGACGAGGAGTATCACAACAGGAACTCGAGATAGGCATGGTATAAAAATGGTTAGTCGTTTTAGAAATACGCGGAAAATAGTCTATAATCAACTCGTCATCTTTTTGCTTGGGATGTACCAATCAGGATTCTTCTAAGACTCTGTGGTCTTCATTTTGTAAAATTTAAAGTAGGTATGTAAACAGGGAAGTGTGTCATTTTGCACCAAATATATCTACAATTCCGGTCGCTAGCGAAGACGCCGTCACAACTACGCGTCCTCCGTCAACTTTATCTGCCTCACTTCAGCTGCTCTCTTCGAGCCCTCGGATCGAAATTTCCACTTCGCGCTGATTGAGCTCCTCAGAACTCCCCCAGCTATTTGAAAAACATTGTAAAATTGTTGAGTTAGAAAGAATAAGTAGGGTTTTTGACTCATCAGCAATCCAAATATTTAAAAGATGCCACTATTGAGCTGAGATCAGTTTCAGTTTATCTCAAAAACAATGAAATAATGTAGGTTCGTAAAGAAAATCTTTGGTCTTAATAGACCACAATACCACATTGCATTTCATTATCCAGCAAGGAATGATTTTCGTGCATTTTCATTATCCTACTCTGCATGGTCATCTTCAGATAAGAAACGTACACCTCTCGGTATAAATAAATACTCTCATAAACTTCTTCACGTGCTCTCAAGTTCCCCATCGCCTCATCAGTCCTTTGGAATATGCTCTAATCTGCTGGCGCGGTCTCCAAGTCCCCAGAAATCTAACCCATCATTTCGTCTCCTGAGCGACCTCCTGACTACCAGCTCATTCGCTAGCGGTGACGCCCACCGGCATCCACAGAGCGCGCCTGCTCTGCACGCTCACGTGCCGTGCACGAACGCCACAGGTGGCTGCGGTTGGGCGACGGCAGATGGCAGCGAGCACGAAAGGGAAGTTTGTGGTAAGAATCAAGATTTTAATTGACGGCTATACCAACAGATGGAAGACAGGAGTCAAATAAGTTTTGCTAATAACAACGATAATTTTCAAAAATTAGACTATGAAGTCAAGGTCGAGGACTTTTCGACAAGGGATTTACGTAGCGACAGAATTGTTAAATATGATTATTTACGGGACTTGTCTAATGTATCTGAATTAAGTAAACTTAAAATGTTTGAGTTAAATGGTAAAGTAATAAATGTCGTCTTAAATGTAAAAATCAGTTCGGATAAAAACCGTACTTTAACTCACAGTCAAGCAAAGGATGTGGAGCAAGAACAAGCAGCATAAGCAACGTAGAAGCAAAAATATTGACAAATAATTAACGGAAACTTTATCAGAGAATAACGTGTACAAAAGTCCTTTCCACTTCAAAATACAAGTCATCTAACTGTTCAAAGCCTCTCCGTTGCATCTTCATGGCCATGACGCCATCAAATTAATATATTTATACTTCCAGTACCGTCGGTGCAACATATATTAAAGAAAATCTTGTAAATTATTCACACTTGTAACGTCAAGTTGAACAACTGTTCTTCTTGCGTAGTTGTTGAAGAGGTTCCTAAATTAGTCAACATACAAGTTAGCAAACATATAACTGTGCCAGTAGGAGGCGAGCGTTCTGGCATCCCCGCACCTGGAAAGAACACACAGCGGGGATTTGCAACACTGGCGGTAGAGAGACGTGGAGGGGAGGGTTCAAAGTTAGTGGGGTTTCGGAGCCGCTAAAAGCGAGGGAAGTTGTTGAATTGGGGGTTGGGAGAGGACGGCGGCGATGATGGCGGGGAAGGCCCGGGCAACGGAAGGGCGGGAGGCGGAGTGCGGGAGGCGGGGGCGGGGGCGTGAGCGGGAGGTGGTGGCGGGGGCGGGGGAAGGGGAGGGGGAGGGGCGGGCGAGGAGGGGCGGGGAGGGGAGGGGCGGGGCGGGTGGGGGAGGGGGCGGGGGGAGGGGGCGGGTGGGAGGAGGGGTGGGCGGTGGCTGCAGGGGTGGCGCGAGTGCTGGGCGACGTTGGGGCGCCCTTCAGCTGGGCGGCGACGTCAATGGCAGAGGCGCTGATTGGGCTTCGCCGCGCAACCTCAATGCCGCAATTAACGGCGCTGCCATGCCGGCGCTCCCCGCCCCGTCGGTGTGTCTGCGGGCGTCCAGCCGCTGCAATATCGTCCACGAAGCAGCTGCTGAGGCGCCTTCATACTCGACATGTCACTTCATGAACAGGTACTTTACGCCAGCTGTACAGTACTATCATTTCCCTTTCTACCACAAATTGTCTTCCACAAAGCAACACTTCTAAGCTTAATAAATTTCAACAATATCAAATGCCGGTGAATAATCGTCATTGAAAAAGAGCCAAAATAACAAAAAAATCATTCATAAATTATATATCTCAAACTTAATTTAAATTATATTAAACACTCAAAATAATCGACAATTTCATTCAACTTGAAAATTATTGAAAAGTGATTTCCTCGCTTTCTTTTGTTCATACACTATTTATTATCGTCCTCCAAAGTTTAATGTCCTATTTGTAACTTTTTTATGAATCAAATCTGTTTCTCGCTTGTCTCATCACCACTTCCTGAGCAGCCCACCCGTTCGGTCTCATCCCACTTCCGCTTAAACATCCCATCTCGACGACCTCTTATCGCGCGCATGTCCTCCTATGCACCAGCGACTCTCGGCGGCACAGCTCGTCCCTTCCGCCTCTGGTCTTCCAACTGACGACCTCCATACGAACATGTGTTGTCGAAATTATTGATCAAAGCCCACGTGTTACAACAGTGTGTTTTCGTCTTTCCCTCGCGAAATCTAATACGTATACATTACTACTTCGCTAGCGAGGTAGAAAGATTCCTTTAAGATTGATATTTTTATTTGAAATTCTCATTTTCTGGAGTAAACACGGTCAATTTTAAGGAGATTACACCCTCGACTTTACCCACATAATTTCATCACAAACGGTCGTTCTATTTTGACACCCTTCAAACGATTAGCATAAATGTCACTCTGAAATATAAATGTCGTTACTACTGTTCATGCGTTAATTTTGGTGTTTATAATTTGTGCTTATTTCCCACGGTTCAGTAATATTAACCGACAATTGCATCGCAATTACATAACGGATATAGTCATTTTACGCTGGAATCAGCAGATTTCTGCCGTTTCAATTGTCGATGACGAACAATTGTCTGTCGTTTGGATCGTAATTCTTAATCTAAACAATTATTATTACGTTCATTCCAAATAATGAGCAAATTTTTCAATTTGAATAATTCTTACGTTAAGTATAACTTTAATATTTAAATTATCGAAGCAATAATCCTCTTATAAATCTCTCTTGAAAGTATACTTCATTTACTGCAACTCTCTAACAGTAATATAACGAGTTGAATGAATTACGTAGCGAAAGTAATATTAATCAATGAATGTCAATGAATTACGTAGCGTCAATGAATTACGTAGCGAAAGTAATATTAATGTGCAACTCTGAAAAATGTATGAGCAATCGCTAACAACCATGCAGTTACAAAACGAACTAAAATATTTTCTTCAGAAATCGTGCATCGAAATTACTTATACCTTCACTATTTACTAATTCGAAAGAGTTCCTTTGCGTTTCTTGTACGGCAAAGGTATACATTGCCGTACGCCTGCCGCAGTGAAGTTATGTTCATATAAAACAACTGGGTACCGCAAAGAAAACAAAACACTGGCGCGAAATGAAATGGGGAACCACCTCGTGGCAAGAGTATAAGATCCCTAGAGTATATCCTTTTAAGTCTCCATGAATTTGTACTAAAAAGTAACACGCTATGTCTCATCCGTCAACATTTCTTTCATTTTTTGAACAAATTGCGAAACTAACTATTAAGAATATTTATTTTTCCTAGTAAAACACGAATGATTCACCCGCACATTAGATGGTGCGAACCCTATAGCTGTTGCGAGAACCGAAGTTTTTCAGAGGATACCCACACCGTCTATCAAGATCTCTATCCCAAATCAATTGGTCGTATTTGAAATGGCGACCCAAGCGGGAGATATTTATCGTCATAACGAGAACGATACCTTGATACTCAGATACCATCAATACCGAAATCCACACTCATTTCATGAGGTTTTGCAAATAAAATATATATACTTTTTTCTAACAACGTATGGTCTATTTTGAGCAAACGCCATTCCCGCACACTACATAATGCGGTTGTAAAAGGTCACCCCTGGCGACACGACCAATGACATTCTAAAGGTAAGGAGACCTTTCACCGATAACTCTGTTGCTTCATTCGGACAAAGCCTGAAGTCATTCTTCGTTCCAAATGGAGTAGAACCTTTTTTAACTAAAACATGGTCCATCCAGGACCATTTTCAGTGAAAGACACCCGAGCACGACATGGAGAACGCAGAAAGCAACCCACGTGGAAGACATTCTACAACTACGCAGACCTTCCACCCCATCAGTTGGTCGTAGCTCGAGGCCGCATTCCTTTTTACGCCCGGCAGCGTCGCGCCGCCCTGCGCCGGCCGTGCGTCAGGTGTCCGGCGGCGAGCACGCGCTCCTCGTCGTTGCCTGCTCGTTCGCGTCCTCTCGCCTGCCTTCGCCTCGTCGTAAAATATTTACGACGCCTGCCCACGCCGCATCGCGCCATGCCGCGCCGCCGTCCAGCCTCCGCCCCGCGCACTCTTCACACACAGCCCTGACTTTGACTGATGGAACATTGAAAATTGAAATCACCGCTTCCGCATCTCCAAGCATTTACAAAAACAAAGAGCTTCGCTCGTGGCACATAGCGAAGTCGCTAGCCTTTCACCACTGAGATCCGGGTTCGATTCCCGTCGAATCTCATGTTGTTCTAACAAAACGAGTTTGGCTGCTTCACAAGGGCTAGTCCAACCCCTGTGAAGTGTCCTAAACCCTACCCCTATCCTTATTCCTTCCCAATTCTGGCCGCTGGGAAGTGACGCAGGAGCGCGTAGCAGGAGGCGCGTACGCGGAGATGCTACCTGGCGGTCCTCTTGACATGTGACTACCACCTGACATAAAATGACTTAAAAATGTAATGGAGGATTACTCCCGCGTAAAATAATGGAGGATTACTCCCCAGCGCAAATCGCTCAACGCCCCTTGAGGGCTTGGAGACGCTTTGCGTCAATATGTAGACGCAACAAATTTAAAAAAAGTTCTTAATTTTTAAAATTATGAACGTCAAAGTTCGCACTGGGCTTGATTTACATAAAATTCGATAAATATGTTAATGGTCTTATTAAAAATGTATTATACTTATCACAGTTTGGTTTTAAAAATGTACTTTTAGCACTTTTTAGATGTAATTTACATGCAAGAATAATTCTGTTCCACTCAGAACCGGGCATCACATTCTCTGTTCTTCACAGCTACGGCATTTTGCCACTGAAGAATTTCTCGTTCGAATCGTGTGACGTTTTTGTCCATTCTACCCACCGTCAGAAGCCAAATGTTTTTATTTTGTAATATTCAGTCATCATTAATTCCAATTTTGCTCACAGTGTCATTACCAAAACGCTTCTTCATCTCGTTGCTGCTCAACATTATTTTTATTAATCGACCTTCATCGATCATTATAATTCATTTTAACTGGAAATAAGATTAAACGAAGCCATGGAAATAGCTGCTGTATTGTTTTATATACTTTGTATGTTGACAGTGTACACAAAACTTTACCAAATATTTGTAAATGATGGATTATCAGTTTTCGTGCGCGAGGTAATCTCGGACCTCAATGACCACGGATACTCTCAAGTCTATATACAAAATAATATTTTTAAAGTGTAAAATGTTCATTTTCTGCAAAATATGCAAATACTACATATTGCTGATAGATGTTAAACAAAAATAAAATTACTTCTGTGTACTGAACTTATCAAAACATTTTATATGGGATAACTAGTGTCTCGGCATAAACAATAACAAAAAATTGTCAAGCGTGTAACACTAAAATGGTTAATTTTACAACAAAACGTTATGGGAACCTTTTTGTATGAAATTTTATCTGCTTTCATTTTGTATTTAATATTGCACAATTTTTGGGGGGGATTGATAGTCATGGAGATATATGCAAAACAAATCGAGAAAACACCTTCAAACGGCCGGTCCGCTCCAGCTAACTTCACACACTTCAGGACTATTAGTACGTTATGTAGTAGGTACCAACAAATAATCATGCCAAGTTTCAAAACGCCGGGATTTTTTTTCACTCGATTTGTGTAAATTTGACTGGGTTAATCCGGGTGCAATAGACGTGGAGTCCCGTTCCTACACGTCCACTGCCGCCACCGCTGTTCTCCTCGCAACCTCAGCGGCGGGGAGGGGGGCGCGCGGAAGTTGGGGCCATTGGGTCGCGTGGGCGGGCGCCGGCGTCAAGCGAGGCCCAGGGCCACGAGGCATCGCGCGCGACGGCTTTCCGCGACAGGCGCAATCTCGCGAACAACACGATCCAATTAAGAAATTCCTCGTCAGGGAGCCACGGCGCCCGCCCCCGCCGGCGACTCGTGCTGTGGACTGCCCTAAAAAATCGTTCGTACGCCTTCCTTCGGAGGGGAAGTAAAGCCAGCTGTCCCATGTAGTAGATTTACTGCATGTAAATGATCCTCAAGCCTAAATGAAGCCTCTGAGCAAAATGAGTTCCGCCTGTTTCGTCGCCCAAGATAATACCTCCTTTCTCCGCTAGGTGGTGAAAGGAGCGTAGCGAAATTTGCGTGGTTAGACGGAAGAGCGGGCCTGATGGCCCGAGTCTCGCCACGTAAAATAAGGCATTAACTAACTAACTAACTAATTAACTAACTCCCCATGAGGCACCGCTGCACCGTCGCTGCGGGTGAATGAAGCCACAGGGCTATAAATGCCGGCTTAGGAGGCTCAGCCCATCCACTGATGTCACTACAGGGCCGTGGCCGGGAGGGGCAACTGTTTCAGTCCTCACGATGGTAGGAGTTTCAACATTTGTTACATAGCTACGTTGAATTCAGCCGCTGTCTGGACCAGAATTCAAGCGGCCGGCTGCGCTGATCGTTGGTTTTCTGTGGTTTCTCCGATCAATACCAGGCGAATGCTGAAGCAGTACTCTAACAAACGGGCCGTGGACTGCGCGCGATCTAGCTTTTCCTCTTCCTTCCCTATTCTCATTTCTTGCCTGCACACGCTTCTACTTATATGCACTACAATATCCCACATGTAGGGAGATCAGTCGTGATCTTAAAGCTTGTTACGGCTGGGGCGGTGCCCCGTTTGTGGGAGATAGCTGGTAGAGGAAAACCCCACGAGCATACAGGTAGATCGGCGCCGAATCTCCCTATCTGGCGGGGGAAGGTCGCCGTTATCTCCAGCGATAAAAACATGAACTACACTTACGGGACTAAAGACCTTAATACTTAATGCGCCCGGAATCACTAATCAATCAATCAATTAATATGACCAAAATGCATTTTGCCAGCGACCATTTAATCCAAAAAAATCATTCATTAGGCCGCAGGTCACAAACAGTAGTAATTCCAGTAAAGTATTTTGAGATTATTAATATATATGAGCATTAAAATGTTCTTTCTTCAGTCTTATAGCTGATGCCATACTATCCTTACCCAGAATGAATTGATGAATGGCGCAGTTTTTCACACGCCAAACCCGATTAAATCAGTGATATGATTATTTAATCATATTGTAATTATTTCATTATCATATTGTAATGATTATTGTAATTTATTCATTTTCAATGTCAAATTATCGCAGAGAAAAATATCAAAGAGTAGACCGCAAGGGGCTTCATACCAATTGACTGACAAAATGACAATAAGGTGTCTACCATCTCATTGGACATCATCTTGCCAGTCAACATCACGGGACCAATGTCACTTGAGAACCATTACACCACACGACAACATAAATCAGACAATCCATTTCCACTCCGGGAAACCTGGACAACCACCGCGCCAACCAGTGCAGCCACAACTAGCGGGCCCATAATAATCACCAACAGCACGTGATCCATCTGCAAATTTCCAGCCCCCGACCCCACAGCCACCGCACTCTCATTCGCGCCGCTTCCATCTTCATCCCGCAGCCTGCGACCGCACCCCCCCACCGCCACCGTCCCCCGGCCCCCGCTGTCCACGCCATCGCGGAGCGCCCGTCGCGTCGCCGCCGCAGCCGGTCATCCGTCATCCCCCGCCGCGCAGGCCCCCTTCCGCCCCTGCGCCCCCTCTCGGCCAGATGGGGCGAGGCAGGAGGGCAACGCTCACCCCGCAGCACGACGGCAGACCGGCCCGGCGACGGAGCGCCCGTCTCGCCGCGCGCGCCCCACGAGTGGCACGGGGCGGAACGGCACCGCTACGCGTCTCCCGATGCGGGTTCAAACTCGATCGAAGACGAGAATTTTTAAGGGCGAAAAAAAATCCTTCGGAGGGGAAGTAAAGCCGGCTGTCCCATGTAGTAGATTTACTGCATGTAAAAAATCCTCAAGCCTAAATGAAGCCTCTGAGCTCAATTCAAATTGCCTCTTTCGTCGCCCAAGAAATACCTTCTTTCTCCCCTAGTTGGTGAAAGGAGCGTAACGAAATTTGCGTGGTCAGACGGAAGAGCAGGACTCATGGCCTGCTCTACCTATGTAAAATAAGGCATTCATTCATTCAAGTGTAGCGCTTCACGTTGATTAAATATCCAGGCCAAGTGATGCGATCTTCAACTCTATCATTCATCATTACATGACATAATCAGGTTTGTAGAACTAATAATAACAATAACAATAATAACAGTAATAATTTGCAACTTTAACTTCGGCGAACATTGATAAGAAAAGCTCAGTGGAGTAGCTTCGAACCGGAGGACCTCTTCGGTGAGACTAAAAGATTTCTTTTCTCCATTCAAGACCACGTTGTCAAAACCAGAGCACATAAAAAATCATTATGGGTCAACAGATTGATGGCCGATGTCGCCTATGTATATCCACCAACGAGTCAATGCATGCCCCGCATTAGCTCAAACAGAATACCTTAAGAGACACAACTGCGTCGTCAAAGTAATCCACCAAGCCCTTGCCAACAGATACGACCTCCTAGAGAGTGAGCAACCTTATTAAAAGTGCAAACCAGAGCAAATAATCAGCAATGATGGAGCTCGAATTCTGTGGGGTAGTATAATAATTACTGACCAAACCTGGAAGTAAATAAGACCAGATATTGTTCTGTTTGATGAAGTATCTAAACCATCATACTGTAGCGTCGTGTCGCTAAAAACAGCGTGGGCACGTGGCGCGGTGTGCACCGGATGCGTAGACAAAGGCAGAAGCTATGACAAACGGGTTTTTTCCGACGGGGTGTGTGGGCGTTCGGGCGGAGGCAATGGAGACGGCGGGCAGCGTCGCGAGGGCTATTTGAGGGCCGTGTGAACAATAGCTCTTCCTTCTTTGAGACAGCGGCATCGGCAGCGTAGGTCGTCAGTGAGAGGTGCGTGCGTGCACGCTGCGAAGGAGCCGGCAGTTATTGTCGTGACTAGTGAGACATGTAGTCGGTCTCAGGGCAAGCGGTACTACGCACGGCGAAAAATTAGGTAGTATGTTGCGGTGTGGTAGCCGTTGCAAATATCTCTCCTTGCAGTGGGGTCTATTTAGTTAGTTAATTGTATACAGTGCATTGGTTATTTGTGACTACGGTCTAAATTGTGAATAAACCTGCTGTTATTACAATCCACTTTCGTCTGTGTACTGATTACACTCGTATGACGCCACAATACATCATTGATGTTGTGGTCCCTACAGATGACATGCTTGTAACAACTAATGTTGACAAAGAGAGGAAATACCAACCCCTGGCTGTTAAATTGAAGGACATGTATGGATTGCGCGCAGCGGAAGTGTTTCCAGTAGTGGTGCCAACGAATGGATTGGTCACCAAGGAAGGCTAGAGACCGCGAAGAAATTAAAACTGACTGAAAAGCATTTGTGGACCATTCAAAAATCTGCATTATTGGGAACAGCAAATATATTCCGTAAATTCTTAAGGCTGATTTGACGGATATAAAAAAACAAATATATTCCCATTCCACTTTATGTGCTAGCCATTGTTGCCTTCGGTGGTTTTGAGAACCCCGGCATCATTGTATATCCACAAAAAGTAGGAAATAATAATAACAATAATAATAGTAATAATAATAATAGTAATAATAATAATAGTAATAATAACTAGTAATAATAATAGTAATAATAATAATAATAATAATAATTGCAAAAACAACGTTTTCGAAAACTTAATATTTGTCTTTATCAATAATGAAAATAATCACTAGATGCTACAAAATGTGAACTAATAATGAAAACTATCACTTCTTGCCACAGCGTAACAGTAGGTAATTCATACTCTCATTAGACATTATCTATTAGAAATTGTTACTGGTTTTATTATGCATTATCTATTAGGTCATCTTGTAAACATAATGGCATCTGCAAGTATATATACTAAAAATGTGGGTTGAAGGTCATAAACCAACAAATGTTAGTATCGTCGGTCAGGGACGTCAAGCCGCGTCCGCACGAGCTACTCGTCCACCTGGGAAGCCCGGCCCTCCTACTGTCAGGGACGACTTTCCCCGACTCCGCTGGATTTCCCCTCCAAATCCAGAAAGAGGTGCACGCTGTACACGCGTAAGCTCAGCGGCGGAGGTGGGGAATAGTGGCTTCATGCGAAAAACCGTTTGACAGATTTGTTCTATTGAACTATTTGAATTATATGTATATTATTTTCTGTTTATAACTAATTTATGTTATTTTTCTTTTTCAAATTCTGCCATGTTTAAACATTTCGCCAAGCGGCAGGAATATATTTTAATGGCCAATTCTTTCCTCTTATGTGCGACGGTCTATTAAGACAAGTCTTAATGTTTGTTTTTTTATTAGAAACAGACGCTTGATTTGCAATGCGAAGGCATGGACAAAGAAATGAAGATGCATTCGTGAAAAATTGGTAAATCACAATTATTCACATGTTCGGAAACGAAGATTAAAATAGACTATGGGGACGGCAACAAATAAAAATTATGGCAATTTTTGACGATAAAAACATGTCACCAAGTTGTTCCGTTCAAAAGCAAATAAAATTTGTAATGATAAGAAATATTATACATTGTGAGAAAACCGTCAGATGTTATAAAAAGGTGACGAACAGAACTGTATTTATTTATTATATAAAAGGAAAACTATTTTAAAATGAACCACGGACAATATCATTAATTGGAAACATTTTCTGGAAATTGTGACAATACCGCGAGGTTTATTGAGTAACATAAATAAAAGTAGAAATACGAAAGAACATCGTAATGAACAAGTCGTCCTTTGTTTAAAAAAAACGTGGTCAGAAGATATAACTTCTGCAGACGCAGTCGATTCGAGTTACGAGGAGGATCGGTGGTTAAGCCGCCGACGATGGATGTGTGTTGGAATTCGAACATTGAAATGCAGCGGAGGATGTTCCAGTTTACAATTAGTGTGAACCATCCATATCCTAATATGGATGGTGGAGATCGATAGGTCGCAGAACTACAGTAAAGGGAAGTGTAACAAACATTTATTATTCTATTATTTCCAAATTAAAACAAGACCAAGAATGTCATTTTTAAGGTATTGAGAGAACATGACTATGCATAAATTTATTAAGGATTAAAATAATTGTTGTTTTAATAAATAGACAAAGTGCATTTGCTTAATGATGGAAATTTCGATTGATGAAAGGAAAGAAAATTAATTGTAAATATTATTGTAAGGATATCGTATTTTGTCTGTTTTTATTAGTTAAATTAGTACATATAGCGAGAAGATTCTCTCCAACATTTCAGAAAATTCAGAATAAATTCACAATGAAGTTATTAGATTTTAATTAGAAAACTTATGACATTATTTCCGACTGTATTATCCCAGCAAAATACGAATAAATTTGAATTCATACCTGTTCCCAAAACAGTAATATTATTATTTTCGATTCCCTGTACAGGGTCGATTCGCGTACCCACGACTTCGAAGAAATGTGTTAGAATGGTGCTTTGCAACCCATGGGTAAATAATTACGTACGGGTTTATTTATTTGTGTAATTTCAGGAAGGCATATTTAGAAGGGTTGAAGGGTTGCTATATATATATATATATATATATATATATATATATATATATATATATATATATATATATATATTGTGACGTCGTGGGAATACACAATAATCACAGACACGAGCTTCAATGATAAATATGTACAGGTTTATTCACAATATGTACAGTACTACTTTAAGTTACTCAGCTCTGGTAGATCTTTACTTTCCTGATCGCAGGAGCGATCCTTAAAAATGAATAACTGACTCGTGGCCCGCGCCACTCCTCAGCGAGCCTCCCGCACACAGCAGACAGCTCCGGCGACCTCTTGTCACCCGTGGATATAGTCCACAACGGCGTCCCAACACATGGTTTGCCGCACGAGCCTAGCTCGGCTCCGCACCGCCCTGGGCGCAAGTTTTTGTGCGTTCGCACGAGGGTTCCCTCTCAGCTCAACAAACCCCACCCCCGCGCTCTGCGTCCGCTCTTATATAGCTTCCACCCACGTGACCTGAAACGTCACTGGGTTTTGCACACGGCCCACACTGACCGCTTTGCCAGGCATTTTTGGACATCCATTTCCCTGGATTCCAAGAATTTGACACGCGGCACGCGGCAAAAATGCGCTGTCCCGTACTTTGGGCATCCCTTTCCCTAGCTCTTAGGATTTCCCAGAATACCTCGGCGTGTCACATCCTGCCTGGCCCCTGGCGTCTAATCCTCTGCCGCCGCCCTTTGTGGCGGTTGCTAACTGTAGTCCTACAATACGTTACATACTTCTCCATACCCTATTTTGAATTTTTTATGCAGGATATAACCACAATAAAAAATTCGTCCCGCAACTAGATTTGTGGATCTGGATATGATTATACCATTTACCTGGCCATTGGGCTCACACTCTATTGATCTCTCTAACCTACTCTATATTTACAACATATTTTTTTTTATCAAAATCTAGCTAATATAAATAACTAACCTACTTCACGTACCTCCTTTCATTCTAATATATACAATTTTCTACAATCTTAAATTACATACAGTCTGCTGCAATTACATCCGTAGTATTCACAATCAAATGATGTGATACTTTCCCTGATACCCCCAGAACCAACAATGTCTTCAGAGCTTCACTTTGTACCCATAATTGCACATACATAAGACACACATGAAACAAACAGAATACACAAACAATACACTTTCAACAATTTGTTACATATATACAGTGATTCTTCTCTTGTCTTGATTTTATACAATGCAATCAAGTGATTCGGTTCAGTGTAGCCCTCCGCATTCCCAGTTCAGTTCAGGTTCCATGTATCAGTAAAACATACGGCTTAAGGCATCAGCATTTACGTGATCCTTACCCCTTTTATGAATAATTTCTAAATTGTATGCTTGGATCATTAATGACCAACGCATCAATCTCGGGTTCTTACTTGAACAATTATTTAGCCATACTAATGGGTTGTGGTCTGTTTCCACTTTAATTTTTGCATTTCCATCCAAATAGTACTTTAATTTCTGCAATGCCCATATTATGGCTGTGCACTCCTGTTCTGTTGTACATCGTAATAATTCCGAATCTGTGAATTTACGACTTAAGTATAACACCGGTTTTTCTTCTCCTCTATCATTATACTGTGCCAAAATGATGCCAATACCTCTTTTTGACGCATCACACTGCACTATAAAATCCTTATTAAAATCTGGCGCGTGAAGGACGGGTTCGTGACAGAGAGCGTTCCTCAGTTTCTCGAATGCCATCTCGCATGCTGGCGTCCACGTTACCCTGCCTTGCCGTTCGCGACCTCGCAATAAGTCCGTTAATGGCGCTGATATACCCGCATAATCGGGAATAAATTTCCTGTAGTAACCCGTTAATCCGAGAAAAGCACGCACTTGCTTTTTCGTTTGAGGTACGGGGTGCTCTTTAATAGTTTTTACTTTGGCCTCTACCGGCCGCATCATGCCACTACCAACCATGTAGCCTAGGTATTGCACATTCTTACGCGCGTATTTACACTTGCTTGGCTGCACATGCAACTTCGCTTTCTCTAATATTAGAAACACCTGCTCTAAATGTCTAAGGTGTTCTTGCCATGTGTCGCTATAAATGGCGATGTCATCCAAGTATGGGACTGCAAATTCTGCACATCCTGCTAATAAAGCTGCCATCATCCTACTACACTGAAAAGGTGCATTTTTTAGCCCGAAGGGCAATCTTAATGGCCTATACGTGCCAAAGCTTGTACAGAAAGCCGCATATCTTTGCGCTCTCGGAGTGAGCGGTATCTGATGATAAAATTTTGCTAAATCCAATGTAGTAATAATCTTAGCTGCCGCTACTGCTTCTATCCTCTCCTCCATGTTCGGCAACGGAAAATATTCTGATTTTATAATTTGGTTTAGCTTGCGATAATCTACGCACGGTCTTGGTTTTCGTCCCGGCGCCTCTACAAGAATCATAGGGGAAGCATAATCAGAGTCGCCTATTTCGATTATGTTATCCCGTAACATCTTCGCGATTTCTTCCTGCAAAATTTTTGATTGACGCGGCGACATTCGATAAGGCGCACTTCTTATCTTTTTCGACTCGTCCGTCAATTCAATGTCCATGGTGACGACATCCGTCAACCCTGGTCTGTCTGAAAATATATGCTTGTACTTTACAATTAAATTGAGCAGTTTGTCGCGGAACTCGTCTTCGACTTCTGTTCCTTCGAGCATAGCTTCCGCATCGAAGTCGACACTATCAAGGTTAATAGCGTACTTATCCAGCTCGTCTTCCTCAACTTCAAAGTTTGAGCTGCGATCTGCTACATAATTCAGATATTCGGTACGTTGCACGTACGCTTTCAACATGTTAATGTGGTAGATACGCTCTTCCTTTTTCCCAGGCATTCGGACAGAGTAGTTCGTGTCCGATTTTTTCTCTACTACTTCTCCCGGTCCTATCCATTGAACAGATAACTTTTTTGTGCGATTCGGGGCCAACACCAGCACCCGGTCGCCCGGCGCGAATTCTCTGTGTACGGCTCGCCGATCGTACCACGTTTTTCTTTTCTCCTGCTCGTTAACAAGCTTCTCGTGAGCTAATTCGCGAGATTTCTGAAGCCTATTTATTAGCTTGAACACATATTCGACGACGGAATTTTCTTCCTCATCGTCCTCGCCTGCAAGGTGTTCATATAATAAGGTTATGGGAGTTCTGAGGTTCCTCCCATACACTAATTCAGCTGGAGTGAATCCGAGGCTCTCGTGCACCGTGGTTCTCAAAGCAAATAAAATCGCGGGCATTTGGTCCTCCCACTCCGTTCCTGCTTCCAAGCATAACACTTTGATTAAGCGATTCATCGTTCTATGCACGCGTTCGATAGGATTTGACTGCGGGTGGTAGGGCGAACTTCTCACCAGTTTGATCCCAAACTTCCTAGCAAATTCCCCTGTCAATGCGCTTGTAAAGCACGTGCCCTGGTCTGTTTGTAATTCCTTAGGAAACCCGATTCTACTGAATAATGTCAACAAGGCACTAATGATAGTTGTTGATTGCAAATCTTTAATTGGAATAGCCTCCGGATACCTAGACGCTAAACAAATGGCTGTCAAAATAAACTTGTTGCCTTCTTTACTTTCGGGAAGAGGTCCACAAGTATCAATATTTATTTTACCGAAGACTTCCGTTATCGGCGGTACTAACATTAACGGTGCTTTTTTACGATCATTTGGCCTACCAACCTTTTGACACACATCGCAAGTTTTCACATATGTCTCCATATCCTGGAAACAACGAGGCCAATAAAAGTATCGCGACATGCTGGATTTGCTCTTAGTGCAACCTAAATGTGCATTCGCGGTTTCATGGCACACCTTGAGAACGGCGGCCCGATATTTAGTCGGAACTACTAACATATTAAATTTTTCTCCGCGATTGCTGTGTCTTGACCGATACAAAATACTATTTTTCACGAAATACGACTCTCGCCCTGCTTCCGGTACGTTGTGCTTATTCGCGTCGTATAATGTTTTGATTTCCGGGTCACTTTGTTGTGAAGCTGCGAACTCAGTCTGGGTAACATTTATGAGTTCATTCACTTCGGGCGTTAGTACACTTGCACTGGCGTCCCTTTCACTAACGGCTCCCTCCTGCCTCAATTGTTCAAGGTTTTCTACCTGCTCGTCCGCGTCAAACTCGCCTGCGTGTCGGTCAGCCGGCCCCGACTCTTGAGTCACCCGCGACGTTTCAGCGGCTTTTGCCCGCGTCGTTACGGCTGCAACTAATTGTGGCTCAATAAATCCTGCCTTTACTTCTTCCAACAGAGCAGCTGTTCTATTACTTAATAAGTAATATCCGCTGTCGCATTCCCGAGGCACAACTGCGGCTTTAGTTACTACTTTCCCGAATGGCCCTTCAATAGTGACTTCTGCCACCGGGAGATTTCGTGGTGAGGCATCAAGCGGTTGCAAAATCCACACGCTTTCTCCCGTTAAATTCTCGTCGCTAATAAATTTCTCATGGACAAGATCGAAACTGGCACCACAGTCGCGCAAAAATCTCCCGGGAATTTTATTAATTTTTCCAAAGAACACGTACGGTGAAAACAATTCCGTAGCTGTTTTGTCTGCCACATGATTCATTTTTTCGGCCACGCGGCGCTGCGGGCATTCACGGACCATGTGGTCTGTGGCACCACACCCGTAGCATTTCCGCTTGTCTGGCTTCTCGTATGCTGCCCTAACATCGGTTTTCTTACCGCTCGATTTCCCCTGAAATTCCGGTACTATCGGCATCGTCTTGCTCGTGCTTGCAACTTGTTCCCCTACGGCTTCCGATTTCCTATAAGGCTTGAACGAAGACCGTTTCCAGCCTGCCCTATTGTTTTCATAGTTGTCTAGTTTACGAGCTAGTTCTAACGGCATCTTAAATTCCCCCCACTCATCAATAAAATGCTCTTTAATATCAATAGGCACACGACGCTTCAATTGATCGGTTACAATTAGATTCATTAAGTCCTCGAACGTATGAATATCTAGTCCTGCTACCCATTCTTTGCAATAATTTTTCAGCTCTCTCGCGTATACGTTCCAGGTAGTATTCGCGGCTTTTACATGTTTCGCGAACAATTGTCGAAACTTCTCGGCATTGAATCGATACATTTCTAATAACCTATTCTTTAAATCGGCATATTCTGTTCTACTACCTTGCCCTTCTAAAGTTAGCGATGCATTGATTTGGTGTGGGAGCAGTCCCATAAGATTTGCCACCCACTCTTCTTCTGGAATTTCTAATTGTTCCGCCTGACTCTCAAAAACACTTAAAAATGCTGTTATGTCGTCGTCCTCCCCTTTGAATCGGCTCATAACTTGATTTAATCGAATGTGCATTTTGCTATTTACTTCGGACTGCGGACTAGCTCTACCCGCCAGTTGGCCCTGTTCTATTCTCAGTTTTTCTAACTGAAATGCACGTTCCTTCTCTGCTTCGCGTTCGGCTTTTTGATCCTTATAGGCGCGTTCCTTCTCTAATTCGCGTTCGGCCTTTTCTCGTTCGCGTTCATCCTTATATGCCTGAGCTATCCCTTTCACAAATTCCTCCTCGTAATCGGAATGCTCCTCTATCAATTTTTTTAGCACTACCAAAGTTTCTCCACCTGTAATTTGGAGTCCTAATTCCTGTGCCACGTGCACTACACAATCTTTCCCGAATCTCGGTAAGTAAGCCATAACTGAAACCTGAACTGAACCTTACAATGCAGATAGCTATACTTACACCAGATCCTTGCTGACTTCTTGATTTTATCAAAGCCGGTTGTCCTTGAGACGTCCTTCCTTCTCCGTCCTTCCTTCCTTCCTTCCTTCCGGCGTTGCCGTGAAGACGTGGGCGTCTGGCTCGGAGCGGACCCTCTCTGCTCCCGTGCGTCGTAATTATGTCTGCCCGTCGACACACCCACGCACTGGCCCACCCACTGTTCGTAATACTGCCACCACTATGCGTATGGTGCAACAATGCCGTGCCGTTCCGGCGTGAATGTTTTAACTGCTGCTATTAATTATCACAATTGAGCAACACTTCCCCGTGGAATTCTTATAACCGCATCCACCAATTATGACTATTTGGTGGGTGCACGTATTCCCCCGTGGGCTTCTTTATAACCGCTGCCACCAATTATGTCTACCCGTCTGTGACGTCGTGGGAATACACAATAATCACAGACACGAGCTTCAATGATAAATATGTACAGGTTTATTCACAATATGTACAGTACTACTTTAAGTTACAGCTCTGGTAGATCTTTACTTTCCTGATCGCAGGAGCGATCCTTAAAAATGAATAACTGACTCGTGGCCCGCGCCACTCCTCAGCGAGCCTCCCGCACACAGCAGACAGCTCCGGCGACCTCTTGTCACCCGTGGATATAGTCCACAACGGCGTCCCAACACATGGTTTGCCGCACGAGCCTAGCTCGGCTCCGCACCGCCCTGGGCGCAAGTTTTTGTGCGTTCGCACGAGGGTTCCCTCTCAGCTCAACAAACCCCACCCCCGCGCTCTGCGTCCGCTCTTATATAGCCCCCACCCACGTGACCTGAAACGTCACTGGGTTTTGCACACGGCCCACACTGACCGCTTTGCCAGGCATTTTTGGACATCCATTTCCCTGGATTCCAAGAATTTGACACGCGGCACGCGGCAAAAATGCGCTGTCCCGTACTTTGGGCATCCCTTTCCCTAGCTCTTAGGATTTCCCAGAATACCTCGGCGTGTCACATCCTGCCTGGCCCCTGGCGTCTAATCCTCTGCCGCCGCCCTTTGTGGCGGTTGCTAACTGTAGTCCTACAATACGTTACAATATATATATATATATATATATATA
>BLKR01015166.1:0-100278 GCA_011170035.1 Teleogryllus occipitalis | reverse complement strand
CCTTAGATAGGAAAATGCTTAATACAATTGTAATCGCCTTAAAATTTCTAATTAGGAACGAAGTTCACAGATCTTCTCAACACCTGGAATTTTTTAAAATCTTTAAGCGGCTGTCTCTCCTAAAGTATTGGCCCTACGACGCTAAAATTTGCATGGCAGATTCACAATAATCTGCTCTATCTTCGAAAAATTAAAATTATTTTTCGGGAATTTTTGATGAATTTTCGAAATCCAAAGCCTTAGATAAAAAAATGCTTTATACAATTTTAATCGCCTTAAAATTTCTAATTAGGAACGAAGTTCACAGATCTCCTCACCACCTCGAATTTTTTGAAATCTTTAAACGGCTGTATCTCCTAATGTGTTGGCCCTAAGACGCTGAAATTGGCTTGGTAGATTCAGAATAAATTGCTCTATCTTCGAAAATTTAAACCTTTTTTTCGGGAATTGTTGATGAACTTTTGAAATACAAAGCCTTAGATGGGAAATGCTCAATACCATTGAAATCGCTATACAATTTTCAGTTAGGAACGAAGTTTTCAGAACTCTTAACTCCTCGAATTTTTTGAAATCTTTAAAGGGCTGTATCTTCTGAAGTATTGGCCCTACGACGCTGAAATTTGCACGGCTGATTTGCAATAATCTGATTTGTCTTCGAAATTTAAACTTATTTTTCGGGAATGTTTGATGAATTTTTAAAATTCAAAGACTGAGATAGGAAAATGCTCAATACCATTAAAATGGTCATAAAATTTCCTGCTAGGAACGAAGTTTGCAGAACTCTTATCACCTAGAATTTTTTGAAATCATTAGGCAGCTGTATCTCCGAAAGTATTGGCACTACGACGCTGAAATTTGCAGGGCAGATTCACAATAATCTGCTCTATGTTCGAAAAATTAAACTTATTTTTCGGGAATTATTCATGAATTTACGAAATACGATGTCTTAGATGGGGAAATGGTTGATACCATTGAAATCGCCATAATATTTCCAGTTATGAACGAAGTTTGCTGAATTCTGTAACACCTCGAATTTTTTGAAATC
This sequence comes from Teleogryllus occipitalis, assembly GCA_011170035.1. Lineage (NCBI taxonomy): Eukaryota > Metazoa > Arthropoda > Insecta > Orthoptera > Gryllidae > Teleogryllus > Teleogryllus occipitalis. The sequence continues at coordinate 99,233 of BLKR01015166.1, read as the reverse complement.
TTTAAGCGGTTGGATCTCCGAAAGTAATGGCCCTAGGACAATGAAATTTGAATGGTAGATTTACAATATTCTGCTGTATCTTCGAAAAATTAAAATTATTTTTCGGGAATTTTTTATGAATTTACGAAATAAAAAGCCTTAGATAGGAAAATGCTTAATACAATTGTAATCGCCTTAAAATTTCTAATTAGGAACGAAGTTCACAGATCTTCTCAACACCTGGAATTTTTTAAAATCTTTAAGCGGCTGTCTCTCCTAAAGTATTGGCCCTACGACGCTAAAATTTGCATGGCAAATTCACAATAATCTGCTCTATCTTCGAAAAATTAAAATTATTTTTCGGGAATTTTTGATGAATTTTCGAAATCCAAAGCCTTAGATAAAAAAATGCTTTATACAATTTTAATCGCCTTAAAATTTCTAATTAGGAACGAAGTTCACAGATCTCCTCACCACCTCGAATTTTTTGAAATCTTTAAACGGCTGCATCTCCTAATGTGTTGGCCCTAAGACGCTGAAATTGGCTTGGTAGATTCAGAATAAATTGCTCTATCTTCGAAAATTTAAACCTTTTTATCGGGAATTGTTGATGAATTTTTGAAATACAAAGCCTTAGATGGAAAATGCTCAATACCATTGAAATCGCTATACAATTTTCAGTTAGGAACGAAGTTTTCAGAACTCTTAACTCCTCGAATTTTTTGAAATCTTTAAAGGGCTGTATCTCCTGAAGTATTGGCTCTACGACGCTAAAATTTGCATGGCTGATTTGCAAGAATCTGCTCTATCTTCGAAATTAAACTTATTATTCGTGAATTTTTGATGAATTTTGAAAATACAAAGCTTGATATAGGAAAATGCTCAATACCATTAAAATCGTCATAAAATTTCCTGTTAGGAACGAAGTTTGCAGAACTCTTATCACCTCGAATTTGTTGAAATCATTAGGCGGCTGTATCTCCGAAAGTATTGGCACTACGACGCTGAAATTTGCATGGCGGGTTCACAATAATCTGCTCTATCTTCGAAAAATTAAACTTTTTTTTCGGGAATTTTTGATGAATTTACGAAATACAAAGCCTTAGATGTGAAAATGGTTGATACCATTGAAATCGCCATAATAAGTCCAGTTATGAACGAAATTCAGAACTCTTTAACACCTCGAATTTTTTGAAATCTTTAAGCGGCTTTATCTCCTAAAGTATTGGCCCTACGACGCTGAAATTTGCATTGTAGATTCACAAATATCTGCTCTTTTTTAGAAAAAATAAAACTATTTTTCGGGAATTTTTTGATGAATTTTCGAATTACAAACCCTTAGATAGGAAAATGCTCAATACAATTGTAATCGCCTTAAAATTTCTAGTTAGAAACGAAGTTCTCAGAACTCTTTAACACCTCGAAATTTTTGAAATCTTTAAACGGCTGTATCTCTTAAAGTATTGGCCCTACCACGCTGAAATTTGCGTGGCAAATTCACAATAATCTGCTCTATCTTCGAAAAATTAAAATTATTTTTCGGCAACTTTTGATGAATTTTCGAAATCCAAAGCCTTAGATAGGGAAATGCTTTATACACTTGTAATCGCCTTAAAATTTTTAATTAAGAACGAAGTTCACAGATCTCCTCACCACCTCGAATTTTTTGAAATATTTAAACGGCTGTATCTCCTAATGTATTGGCCCTAAGACGCAGAATATGTCTTGGTAGATTCAGAATAAACTGCTCTATCTTCGAAAATTTAAACCTTTTTTTCGGGAATTGTTGATGAATTTGTGAAATACAAAGCCTTAGATGGGAAATGCTCAATACCATTGAAATCGCTATACAATTTTCAGTTAGGAACGAAGTTTTTCAGAACTCTTAACTCCTGGAATTTTTTTAAATCTTTAAAGGGCTGTATCTCCTGAAGTATTTGCTCTACGACGCTAAAATTTGCATCGCTGATTTGCAATAATCTGCTCTATCTTCGAAATTAAACTTATTTTTCGGGAATTTTTTATGAATTTACGAAATACAAAGCCTTAGATGTGTAAATGGTTGATACCACTGAAATCGCCATAATATTTCCAGTTATGAACGAAGTTTGCTGAACTCTGTAACACCTCGAATTTTTTGAAATCTTAAAGCGGCTAAATCTCCGAAAGTAATGGCCCTACGACAATGAAATTTGCATGGCAGGTTTACAAAAATCTCCTCTACTTTCGAAAAATTAGAATTATTTTTCGGGAATTTTTGATGAATTTACGAAATACAAAGTCTAAGATGGGAAAATGATTAATACTATTAAAATCGTCATAAAATTTCCTGTTAGGAACGAAGTTTGCAGAACTCTTTAACACCTCCATTTTTTTGAAATCTTTAAGCGGCTGTATCTCCTAAAGTATTGGCCCTACGACGCTGAAATTTGCATGGCAGATTCACAATAATCTGCTCTATCTTCAAAAAATTAAAATTAATTTTTTGAAATTCTTGATGAATTTTCGAAATACAAAGCCTTAGATAGGAAAATGCCTAATACAATTGTAATCGCCTTAAAATTTCTAGTTAGAAACGAAGTTCTCAGAACTTCTTAACACCTCGAATTTTTTGAAATCTTTAAAGGGCTGTATCTCCTAAAGTATTGGCCCTACGACGCTGACATTTGCATGGCTGATTTGCAATAATCTGCTCTATCTTCGAAATTTAAACTTTTTTTCGGGAATTTTTGATGAATTTACGAAAAACGAACACTTGGATGGGAAAATGTTAAATACCATTAAAATCGCCATTAAATTTCCAGTTATGAACGAAGTTTGCAAACCTTTATAACACCTCGAATTTTTTGAAATCTTTGTGGCTGTATCTCCGAAAGTATTGGCTCTACGAGGCTGAACTTTGCATGGAAGATTCACAATAATCTGCTCTTTCTTAGAAAAATTAAACTTATTTCTCGCGAAATTTTAATGAATTTTCGAAATACAAAGCCGTAGATAGGAAAATGCTTAATACAATTGTAATCGCCTTAAAATTTCTAGTTAGAAACGAAGTTCTCAGAACTCCTTAACACACTTTGAATTTTTTTAAATCTTTAAACGGCTGTATTTCTTAAAGTATTGGCCCTACGACGCTGAAATTTGCATGGCAGATTCACAATATTCTGCTCTATCTTCGAAAAATTAAAATTATTTTTCGGGAATTTTTGATGAATTTTCGAAATCCAAAGCCTTAGATAGGAAAATGCTTAATACAATTGTAATCGCCTTAAAATTTCTAATTAGGAACGAAGTTCACAGATCTCCTCAACACCTCGAATTTTTTGAAATCTTTAAACGGCTGTATTTCCTAAAGTATTGGCCCTAACACGCTGAAATTGGCTTGGTAGATTCAGAATAAACTGCTTTATCTTCGAAAATTTAAACCTTATTTCGGAAATTGTTGATTAATTTTTGAAATACAAAGCCTTAGATGGGAAATGCTCAATACCATTGAAATCGCTATAAAATTTTCAGTTAGGAACGAAGTTTTTAGGACACTTTAACACCTCGAATTTTTGAAATCTTTAAACGGCTGTGTCTCCTTAAGTATTGGCCCAACGACACTGAAATTTGCATGGCTCATTTGCAATAATCTGCTCAATCTTCGAAATTTTAACTAATTTTTTGGAATTTTTGATGAATTTTTAAAATACAAAGCCTGAGATGGGAAAATGCTCAATACCATTAAAATCGTCATAAAATTTCCTGTTAGGAACGAAGTTTGCAGAACTCTTAACACCTCGAATTTTTTGAAATCATTAAGCGGCTGTATCTCCGAAAGTATTGGCCCTACGACGCTGAAATTTGCATGGCAGATTCACAATTATCTGCTCTATGTTCGAAAATTTAAACTTATTTCTCGGGAATTTTTGATGAATTTTCGAAATACAAAGCCTCAGTTGGGAAAATGCTCAATGCCATTAAAATCGTCAAAAAATTTCCAGATATGAACGAAGTTTTCAGAAATATTTAACACTTCGAACTTTTTGAAAACTTTAAGCGGCTGTATCTCCGAAAGTATTGGCCGTACTACGTTGAAATTTGCATGGCAGATTCACAATAATCTGCTCTATCTTCGAAAAATTAAAATTATTTTTCGGGAATTTTTGATTAAATTTTTAAAATACAAAGCCTGAGATGGGATAATGCTTAACACCTTTAAAATCGCCATAAAATTTCCAGTTATGTACGAAGTTTGCAGAACTCATTAACGCCTCAAATTTTTTGAAATCTTTAAGAGGCTGTATCTCCGAAACTGTCGGTCCTACGACGCTGAAATTGGCATGGCAGATTCACAATAATCTGCTCTATCTTCGAAAAATTAAAATTATTTTCCGGGAATTTTTGATGAATTTACGAAATACGAAGCCTTGGATGGGAAAATGGTTGATACCATTGAAATCGCCATAAAATTTCCAGTTATGAACGAAGTTTGCAGAACTCATTAACACCTCAAATTTTTTGAAATCATTAAACGGCTGTATCTCCGAAAGTATTGGCCCTGCGACGCTGAAATTTGCATGGCAGATTCACAATAATCTGCGTTATCTTCGAAAATTTAAACTTATTTTTCGGGAAATTTTGATGAATTTTCGAAATACAAAGCCTCAGATGGGAAAATGCATAATACCATTGAAATCCCCATAAATTTTTTCAGATATAAACAAAGTTTGCCGTACGTTTTAAGACCTCGAATTTATGGAAATCTTTAAGCGACTGTATCTCCGAAAGCATTGTCCCTACGACGCTGAAATTTCCATGGCAGATTCATAATTATTTGCTCTATCTTCGAAAAATAAAAATTATTTTTCGGGAATTTTTGATTGGATTTTCTAAATACAAAGCCTTAGATTGGATAATGCTCAATACAATTACAATTGCCATAAAATTTCCAGTTAGGAACCAAGTCTTAACAACTCTTTAACTCCTCGATTTTTTTGAAAACTTTTAAACGGCTGTATCTCCTAAAATATTGGTCCTACGACGCTGAAATTTGCATGGATGATTTGCTATAATCTGCTCTATCTTCGAAATTTAAACTAATTTTTTGGAATTTTTCATGAATTTTTAAAATACAAAGCCTGAGATGGGAAAATGCTCAATATCATTTAAATCGTCATAAAATTTCCTGTTAGGAACCAAGTTTGCAGAACTCTTAACACCTCGAATTCTTTGAAATGATTAAGCGGTTGTATCTCCTAAAGTATTGGCCCTACGACGCTGAAATTTGCATGGCAGATTTACAATAATCTGTTCTATGTTCGAAAATTTAAACTTATTTTTCGGGAATTTTTGATGAATTTTCGAAATACAAAGCCTCAAATGGAAAAATGCACAATGCCATTGAAATCGCCATAAAATTTTCAGATATGAACAAAGTTTGCAGAACTCTTTAACACCTCGAATTCTTTGAAATGATTAAGCGACTGTATCTCCGAAAGTAATGCCCGTACGACGTTGATATTTGCATGGAAGATTCACAATAATCTGCTCTCTCTTCGAAATATTAAACTTATTTTTCGGGAATTTTTGATGAGTTTACGAAATACGAAGCCTTAGATGGGAAAATGGTTGATACCATTAAAATCGCCATAATATTTCCAGTTATGAACGAAGTTTGCAGAACTATTTAACACCTCGAATTTTTTAAAAATCTTTGAGCGGCTAAATCTCCGAAAGTAATGGCCCTACGACAATTAAATTTGCATGGCAGATTTACTATAATCTACTCTATCTTCGAAAAACAATTTTTTTTTCGGAAATTTTTGATGAATTTACGAAATAAAAACTTTAGATTGGAAAATGCTCAATACAATTGTAATCTCCTTAAAATTTCTAGTTAGAAACGAAGTTCTCAGAACTCCTTAACACCTCAAATTTTTTGAAATCTTTAAACGGCTGTATCTCCTAAAGTATTGGCCCTACGACGCTAAAATTTGCATGGCTGATTAGCTATAATCTGCTCTGTCTTCGAAATTTAAACTTATTTTTCGGGAATTTTTGATGAATTTACGAAAAACGAACACTTGGATGGGAAAATGTTAAATACCATTAAAATCGCCATTAAATTTCCAGTTATGAACGAAGTTTGCAAACCTTTATAACACCTCGAATTTTTTGAAATCTTTGTGGCTGTATCTCCGAAAGTATTGGCTCTACGAGGCTGAACTTTGCATGGCAGATTCACAATAATCTGCTCTTTCTTAGAAAAATTAAACTTATTTCTCGCGAAATTTTAATGAATTTTCGAAATACAAAGCCGTAGATAGGAAAATGCTTAATACAATTGTAATCGCCTTAAAATTTCTAGTTAGAAACGAAGTTCTCAGAACTCCTTAACACACTTTGAATTTTTTAAAATCTTAAACGGCTGTATTTCTTAAAGTATTGGCCCTACGACGCTGAAATTTGCATGGCAGATTCACAATATTCTGCTCTATCTTCGAAAAATTAAAATTATTTTTCGGGAATTTTTGATGAATTTTCGAAATCCAAAGCCTTAGATAGGAAAATGCTTAATACAATTGTAATCGCCTTAAAATTTCTAATTAGGAACGAAGTTCACAGATCTCCTCAACACCTCGAATTTTTTGAAATCTTTAAACGGCTGTATTTCCTAAAGTATTGGCCCTAACACGCTGAAATTGGCTTGGTAGATTCAGAATAAACTGCTTTATCTTCGAAAATTTAAACCTTTTTTCGGAAATTGTTGATTAATTTTTGAAATACAAAGCCTTAGATGGGAAATGCTCAATACTGTTGAAATCGCTATAAAATTTTCAGTTAGGAACGAAGTTTTTAGGACACTTTAACACCTCGAATTTTTTGAAATCATTAAGCGGCTGTGTCTCCTTAAGTATTGGCCCAACGACACTGAAATTTGCATGGCTGATTTGCAATTATCTGCTCTATGTTCGAAAATTTAAACTTATTTCTCGGGAATTTTTGATGAATTTTCGAAATACAAAGCCTCAGTTGGGAAAATGCTCAATGCCATTAAAATCGTCAAAAAATTTCCAGATATGAACGAAGTTTTCAGAAATATTTAACACTTCGAACTTTTTGAAAACTTTAAGCGGCTGTATCTCCGAAAGTATTGGCCGTACTACGTTGAAATTTGCATGGCAGATTCACAATAATCTGCTCTATCTTCGAAAAATTAAAATTATTTTTCGGGAATTTTTGATTAAATTTTTAAAATACAAAGCCTGAGATGGGATAATGCTTAATACCTTTAAAATCGCCATAAAATTTCCAGTTAGGAACAAAGTTTTCAGAACTTTTTAACTCGTCGAATTTTTTGAAATCTTTAAGCGGCTGTATCTTCATAAGTATTGACCCTACGACGCTGTAATTTGCATGGCAGATTCACATAAATCTGCTCTATCTTTGAAAAATTAAACCTATTTCTCGGGAATGGTTGATGAATTTACGAAATACGAAGCCTTCGATGGGAAAATGCTTGATATTATTGTAATCGCCATAAAATTTCCAGTTATGTACGAAGTTTGCAGAACTCATTAACGCCTCAAATTTTTTGAAATCTTTAAGCGGCTGTATCTCCGAAAGTGTCGGTCCTACGACGCTGAAATTGGCATGGCAGATTCACAATAATCTGCGTTATCTTCGAAATTTTAAACTTATTTTTCGGGAATTTTTGATGAATTTTCGAAATACAAAGCCTTAGATGGGAAAATGCTCTCACACACACACACTGTCACAGATACTCGCTCACATACATATACACTCACTGAAAACCCATCCTAGCACACACGTATATACTCCCATACATAAATTCTCCCCACACACAATAATTTATACCATATCCAAGAACAGAAAACACGTCCCCGCACACACAGGCACACGCCCACATACACACCCACTCTCACACTCGCTGATATACACATACACTCACTGGAAGCCATCCTTGGGTACACATGCGCCCACACATGAATACTCCTCACACCAAATCATCTATAGCATATCCATGCATAAAAATCTTGTGCCCACTCACAAACACCTCACACACAAACACACACTTAAACACACCTCACCCACCCACACACACACACCACACTTCCTGGATGGCCATCTATGCACGCTCCCTCACACACACCTTTATATTAAATTTTTATTTTTTTTATATATAAATATACACACACATACAGAACTCATTTACTCGCACACATTGCTCTTTGTTATATACGCAATACTCTTTTGAATTTTCTCCACGGCATGGACTTTATTCAATCAACTAATCCCGCACAAATTTCTCTTCCATTTTCAGCACACGCACTGGCCTTATGGCAGAAGTATTGATCTGAGAAATAATATTATTCCATGGTGGTAGCCAATATCTAGTGGTAATCTATTATGAATATGGGAATAATCAAACCAACAATATGTTATTTGTGGTATAATTAACCACAACAATTGTTATTTGTGTTAGTGTGTTATTGTGGTGGATTATCCCCATATCTATAAGGTCACAATATATTGGCCTAAACGTCAGCCACCACGACAGAGATGCCACACGTCGCGGATTGCCTGGATCAATAGGAACTCGTTGTTGATAACCTAGAGAATACAACTATTTCCGGACACCCTAGATACAAACTCGTTACAGATAGCCTATATAATGCAAACTTGTTGCAGATAGCCTAGATAATACACTCATTACGGATAGCCTAGATAATACAAACTCGTTACAGATCATACGAACGCGTTACAGATAGCCAAGATAATACAAACTCGTTACGGATAGCCTAGATAATACAAACCCATTACGGGTAGCCTAGATAATACAAACTCGTTACAGATAACCTAGAGAATACAAACTCGTTACAGAAAACTCAGATAATACAGACTTGCTACAGATAGCCTAGATAATACAAACTTGTTGCAGATAGCCTAGATAATACAAACTCGTTACAGAAAACTCAGATAATACAGACTTGCTACAGATAGCCTAGATAATACAAACTCGTTACAGATAACCTAGAGAATACAAACTCGTTACAGAAAACTCAGATAATACAGACTTGCTACACATAGCCTAGATAATACAAACTCGGTCGCGGATGACTACGCCATCACGTAGCTATTGCGCTTGTAAGATGGCCACCCCACCGTCGCGTGCGCAGGGAAGCCATCCAGACGGACGAGAAAGAAGCCATGTCGCTGGGCGAGCTGCAGTTCCGCTCGCGCCAGTACTACGTGGCGTCGGCGGCGCAGTACAGCGAGCACGAGCTGTGCCTGCTGGCGTGGCTGAACGAGCGCTACTCGCACGCCAGGGCGGCGCGCGGGGCGGCCGCGCCCCCGCACAGGCACATCGGCAACTTCGAGGCGGACCTCGCGGACTGCGTGGTGCTCGCCTACGTCACGCTCGACGTCTGCCCCTACCTCGTGGAGTTTATGCCCGACATCTACCCGGCGCCCACCAAGATAGAGCAGGTACTACGAGCACTTGGTCTGCCCCTACCTCGCGGAGTTCGTTCCCGACGCCCACCAAGCTGGAGAAGTTACTACGAGCACTTGGTCTGCCCCTACCTCGGGGAGCACATGCCCGACATCTACCCGGCGCCCACCAAGATAGAGCAGGTACTACGAGCACTTGGTCTGCCCCTACCTCGCGGAGTTCGTTCCCGACGCCCACCAAGCTGGAGAAGTTACTACGAGCACTTGGTCTGCCCCTACCTCGGGGAGCACATGCCCGACATCTACCCGGCGCCCACCAAGATAGAGCAGGTACTACGAGCACTTGGTCTGCCCCTACCTCGCGGAGTTCGTTCCCGACGCCCACCAAGCTGGAGAAGTTACTACGAGCACTTGGTCTGCCCCTACCTCGGGGAGCACATGCCCGACATCTACCCGGCGCCCACCAAGATAGAGCAGGTACTACGAGCACTTGGTCTGCCCCTACCTCGCGGAGTTCGTTCCCGACGCCCACCAAGCTGGAGAAGTTACTACGAGCACTTGGTCTGCCCCTACCTCGGGGAGCACATGCCCGACATCTACCCGGCGCCCACCAAGATAGAGCAGGTACTACGAGCACTTGGTCTGCCCCTACCTCGCGGAGTTCGTTCCCAACGGCTACCCGACGCCCACCGAGCTGGAGAAGTTACTACGAGCACTTGGTCTGCCCCTACCTCGTGGAGCACATGCCCGACATCTACCCGGCGCCCACCAAGATAGAGCAGGTACTACGAGCAGTTGGTCTGCCCCTACCTCGCGGAGTTCGTTCCCAACGGCTACCCGACGCCCACCGAGCTGGAGAAGTTGCAGAGTTCATGCCCGGCGCTCACCATGATAGAGCAGGTACTACGACCACTTGGTCTGCCCCTACCTCGTGGAGTACATGACCGACATCTACCCGGCGTTCACCAAGATAGAGCAGGTACTACGACCACTTGGTCTGATCCTACTTCGTGGAGTTCATGCCCGACATCCACCAAGATGGAGAAGGTACGTTCAATTGGTCTGCCCCTGCGCGTTTCATACCTCACGTATGAAAGCGTGTGCTCGGATGGAGGAGGATGCGTGCGTGTGTGGTATGAGGCGGAGGCTTTGCGTGTGTGTGGAATGCGGTGTGTTCGTGTGCGCGCAGGCGATGCACAACGCAGCGCGGTTGGTGAGCGCGTGGCGGGCGGTGCGCATGGGCTTCACGGTGTGTGTGCGCGACCTGGTGCAGCCTCTGGCGCTCAAGATGGTGCTGCTGGTGGCCTTCCTCTACAACGTGCTGCCCGGCCTCACGGGACGAGCCACGTTGCTTCTCTCGGCGCCACTCGGTACGGACACATTCGCTCGTTTGGATTGAGTGATTCACTAGTGTTTTCGGGCGCGTCAACAGCCTAAGTGCCGGGAGCAGTAGCTCAGTGCATCAACGGATCTCACTGCAGCGCCTCTGACAGGGAAGTCCTAGGTTTTTCGACACTAGCTCTTCAGCTAGGCCGAATTCAGTCGCTGTCTGGAGAAGAATTCTAGCAGCCGGCTGCTCTGGTCGGTAGTTTTGCGTGGTTTCTCCGAGCAACACCAGGCGAATGCCGGAGCAGTACCCTACCAAACGGGCCACGGACCGCGGGCGATCTTTCCTTCCTCTTCCTTGTCCTATCCTCTCTCCTTACACACACACACACTTACACTAACATACATTACACTACCACATATTCCGGGAGACCGGTCGAGAGCTTAGAGCTTGTCCCGGCTGGGGCGGTGCCCCGCTGGTGGGAGAGTCCTGGTTAGGGGGAAACCCCGCTAGGTGACGGTAGATCGGCGCCGGATCTCGCCATCCAGCGGGGGAAGATCACCGCCATCGCCCGAGGAAAAACATGCACTACACTAACGGGACTAATGACCAAAGCAGATGACGCGCCCGGAAACACGAAAGAAATCAATCAATTGTCGTTAATCCTGTAAATATAGTGCATGTTTTATATCGCCTGAGGTGACTATGGTCTTTCTATGATGGTTGACGAGATCCAGCGCCGACCTATCGAGGTTTTCTACCCAGATATCTCCCACCAGCGGGGCACCGCCCCAGCCGAGACAAGCTCTTAGCTCACGACTGGTTTCTCGACATGTGTAATAGTGTAGCGTAAATGAATGCGTGTGTATGTAAGGGTTGAGCATAAGAGAAGGAAGAGGAAGGAAAGATCGCGCGCGATCCGTGGCTCGTTTTTTAGTGTTCTGCTCCGACATATTCTTGGTGCAGATTGGCGAAACCACGGTAAACTACCGGTCAGAGCAGCCGGCCGATAGAATTCTTCTCCGGCAGCGGCTGAATTCGACCTAGCTATCTAGCCAGAGACGAGAATCTTCCCACCATCAGATCTGAAACCCCTGGTCGGCTATAGGCAGTACAGTGCAGTAGATGCTTTGTGCGGTAACTAAAATGAACTGTTGTACTAAATGAACTGTTGTACAGATACGAATCGTTTCACCATAAATGACACTAGTCAGTATGATCAGTATTATACTTCATGTAATTGAGATGACGACGGAGAATTTGTTTTTCAGATGAAGTGGGTCACACTTAAATGCTACGTTCAATGTGTCGCAGAGTTGATGTTAAAAAGTTCTATGGCGCGAGAATGGGTCGAGGATGGGCAGTGTTTGCTAATGAACATGTGGTCAGAAATTTTGTATGAAAAGTAATACATAAACATGCGCCCTAATTTTTATTTATCTCCTCATGCACCAGTACGATTCAAATAGTTTTCAATCTGGTTTAGTTCTGCTTACCAAATCAACATTTATGTTGCTTTTTCTTTGCTGAATGAATTACTTCAAAATTGTAATTCTGTCAACTCAGGATTTAAATCATTTTTGCCAATAACAATTTGGCAAAAGTAGGTGCGTTTACTTTTGCCTCTGATCAGTTTGATTCTTTACGTTGATTTCACCTTTAATTTCTCATTCGACCACCATTTAAACGTCATTGAATGTTTTATTCAGTGCCATAAACAATTGTTTATTTGAGATAGACTTTCAAGAGACTTTTTACGTACGTATGGAAACCTTTCTCAGTAAGTACGAAGCGTTTTTAGATTGCCAACATGGATTTCGAAAATCAAAATCTACGGAAACAGACATTTTATTTTCTTAAAGACGTCGCGTCATCATTGGATCAAAACGAAGAACCTGTTGAATTATTTTTAGACCTTTCAAATTAACAAATTAATAGTAAACAATTGTGCACTCCATTGTAAATGAGTGGTGTGCCATTGGCTGATGTTAAAGTCACAAATTTCTAGATCTCTCAATTCAGTCAAACCTCAAGTGGAACGTCCATTCAAATGAATTGAACACAAAATTAAGTTACGCTACGCGTTCAGAATTCTTTCAAATTCAGTCAGCCTTCATTCTGCTTGTTTTTTTGTTCTTAAAATTTTGTACACTTTAGTAATGAAAAGTTTCAATAGATTTATAATTCTTTTGAATATATCTATATATATATATATATATATATATATATATATATATATATATGTGTGTGTGTATAAATATAAAATATATTATATAATATATTTTATATAATATAACGATGCTTGGCTGCGAGGGAGGCGAGCAGCGGCGTAGTTTGAAATGCGCGCTCCCTGCCGGGGGCCTTAAGTCTCGAGGGTTCCAAGCAGAGTTCGCTGGTGTAGAGGGCAGTGTCGATGCTTTGCTTGCGCCCTAAAAAGCTTCGGTCTTTATGGTGTGAGCAAGCGACCGGAGAGGATGGAGTGGCGAGAGTCGGAAGTGTGGAGCAGTGCTGTGTTGGTCGTACATGGGATGTAGCTCGCCACCACAAAACATGAGGAGGTAAAATGGAAAATTAATGTACTTGAGTTTATTGTGGAACATTTAATGCACGAAGAGAGGTGATAGAGTGTTAGAGGTGCGTTGAAAAATGAAGGGACGGAGACATGCAAAGGCAACTGGATAGGAGAATAGGAATATACGTGAACTGGAGTCCTAACTGATTAATTTGTGTACTAATAAAGCATTTAATTAGGTTGATATAGTTGAATAGTTGGTTGTATAGTTGAATTGTGTAGGCGTGAGGTTAGAGGATCAATCTCTCCTTAAATTGAGATACGGTACTCCAATTTCGAATTGTGAAAGTATTATAGGTGTGAGTCCTAGAATTTGAAGTGGCAAGTGACTTTTTCTGACTTTCTTTTGCCGAATGTATAATATTCTTTTAAATGTAATGTTCTGTTGCATTATTGTAAGTTGAGGACTTAAAGGGACTGATAAATGAATTTGTGCATATTAATGTATCAATTTTCAATCACCAATATGGATATGTGGATTGTGAACCAATCATTTATTAATGGGAACAGAGCTTGAAGAAAGGTGAACTTTCAATTTCATTAACTGGTACTGTTGACAATTATGTGCTTTCCATTTGTAACTTATATTGCAATTTACTACTATAAGGAATGTGTCAAGAGTTGTTAATTTCTATTAAGTTGGGGGTGAGATTCTGCATTTTCTCTATGGTAGTGCAATATTTTATTGAAGATTGTCTAATATCACAGATTGTGAAAAAAATAGCTGAGTGGAAGGAGAACAGTCACATAACTAGTTTCTACTGCCACAACGTTCAGAAAGATGTTTATTCATGAAATGCTTCTAATTGTAATTTGTGAGATGTAATTTCATGGCATGTAGAATTAGTGTGTGAAAGGATTGCTACGTGACCCAGCAGAGAAAGAGGTCAGATTATTGTAATGATTACATGTATGGTAATGAACTAGTATTATCATTTAAGAGTTTGGGGAAATTATACTGCATACTTTCTTGAGTATTTATCAAAAGGAATAAAGAACTTTGTCAGTTTTGAATCTTCTTTTTCGTTACCATTTTTGGAGGAATGATACAGAATGGTTATTCTAGAGTTTACATTGTAAATTAAATTTCTATTGCTGGGTGTTGATGCAATTTGGAAGTAATTTTTTTATTGAAAATAAGGAAATTGTCAGGAATGTAAAATTCTGAATTGTTTTGGTGTACGTAGACATTACTGTTGTACAGATTTTCTGGAAGGATAATGTTCATTCCAAATGACTGAGTTATTTGTTCAAAGTAATTAATTTGATTTTCACACATTTTTTTTACAAAAAGCTGAGTGATTACAATCCTCAGAATTGTTCTAGAAACACTACTTGTGTGTTGTGATTTTTGCTTCTGTTATTGTTTTTGGGGTATAGGAAGCCAAACAATTGTACAGTGTTGAAACATTATTTCTGGATTGTCTTTCTTGTGTTGTTTTAGGGACATGCAGATGTCTGTGTACCATTGTTCTTTATTAAATGTCATTGTTCCTCAAAACATTGCACTTTCTTTTCTTTTTCGTCGGGAGGGTGTGGAACAACACAGGCAAAAACCTCGCTTCTTTAGTCCCCGATTTTAATAGAGGAGATCGAATCTCAAAAAAAATATATACATTTTTTTTGCATCTTGTTGACCAACCGCGGATGGCCCGCCTGAGAGCGTTACGTCACAAGATATATTCGTATGAGTTCAATAACAAGTTATTCTTCAGGTAACATAGCTTTATAATTGTAAAGTGTCAGACTTTCTTATGCGATCTGATTCAAAATTTCATCAAAACAGTCACTGATCATTCTAGTAGATATAAAAGAGTTTATGGTTCTTTGTGGCATTCATCGTACTTTTTCCTTTCTAGGTTAAAAGGACCCTTTCTCTTCTTTTCTTAAAGATATATCAACAGCTTGATGGAAAATTGTAGATAAAGGTAACCCGTACCACATGGGCTTAGTGCTCAGAAAACGTTCTATCAGTAGTGGCATTTTCTATTTTGTCCTTGAATAGTACGAACTCCAGGTGGTTTACCGCACTACATGTTCTTGCTTCATCAGGGGGACAAGTCCCTGGGGTGAGCACCTTTGCCTTTCCGGCTTCTATCCTCTCCCCCCACCGACGCGCGAGCACGCCTACGGGCTGATGGCCGGATCCAGCAAGCACCCAGTTTACCTTCATGGCAACCTCTCCATAAAATTCCTAAGAAGAGGGCGCCCTGCTAGCTCAGAGCTCCTAGCTTTCCAGACTAGTACCGGAGTCGAAACAATGCGCCACTCACTTGCTCCGGGAACAAGTTCCCTCCTCTTTGCCCAGAGTATCGGGGGCCACTGCCACGACGAAGCAGAGAGCCCAACTGGGGGCCACCTGAACAAAGGTTAGGTGGTTCGGAGCCCGCATCCCGTCTCCCCATTGCTTACCGCCAGCTATCGACGTGGGTAAAGCCTTGGCAACCTGACGGGTGGTATCTAGTTTCCCGCCGGACTTTAAAACGGAATCCACAGTACTTCGGAAAGTATCCTTCGCCTGATCCTGTCCAAAGGTCGACGCGCCATAGGCCCAACTGATGGGTAGTCGGGCGGACCCGACTCCCAGGAGCTTAGCATCGCATTCTCACTGCCTGCACCTTCAGGCTAACGACGTGAGCGACGCCGCGAGACTCAGGGTCCGGGTGGTCGTCTACGACACTCCACCAGAGACCACGACGACCTACACCATCGTAATCCCCCATGCGGGCAAATAATTGCGGGATCCCTGAATAGAAACGAACGCGTTTTCTTTATCGGATGAGGAAAACTGTCACGAAACGATGACTCATAATTGACGCTCCGATGTGAGCGGACCCGCGATAGTTTTCCATGGTTTCTCCGATCGACACCAGGCGAATGCAGGAGCAGTATCCTAACAAACGGGCCACGGACCACGCGCGATTTTTCCTTCCTCTTCCTTGTCCTATCCTCACCCCTTACCCACACACACTTACACTAACACGCACTACACTACCGCATATACTCTGGGAGACCGGCCGGAAGTTTAGAGCTTGTCCAGGCTGGGGCGGTACCCCGCTGGTGGTAGAGTCCTGGTTAGGGGGAAAACCCACTAGCCGACGGTAGGTCGGCGCCGGATCTCGCCGTCTAGCGGGAAAGATCACCGCCATCTCCCAATAAAAAATGCACTGCACTTACGGGACTAATGATCTACGCTGTTGACGCGCCCGGAATCACTAACAACCAGGCATCCAACCGTGGGCGTAAGGCGAACTCAGGAAGCTGTGACTTCTTGAAATTACTGTGGGTGCTCGGGCTTTCAGTCGGCGAATTTTTATTTGCTCTCATTTTTTTGTTTTTAGTTTAATCTTCATTATAAATTAATAAAAACGGTCAATGAAAAATTAAATTTTATTGCCCATGTTACTAAACCACTTTTAAAACATTGAATCGATGTTTAAAAACAGGTGATTTTGATCGATGCTTTATTAACATCGATGTTTTCATTTTCAACATCGATAATTAGTAACATCGATGTTTTGTTATCGATGCCGCATTACTAACTGGCACCACGAATAGAATTCCGTACCGGCCGCTACTGATTCAACTATAATGCAGTTTTCACAGAGCTGGACCTCAAGGTCACTGAAGGCCCGTCACCACGGTAGCATTTAGGCACGGTTTTTTGGGTCTTTCTCAGTCGAGCCGCTAGAGTCGCTTCATCTGTTGCGATACTTCATACGGTCGCGAGCATGCGACACCTAGCGGCACTACTGAAAAAGACGCGAAAAACCGTGCCTAAATTCTATCGTGGTGACGAGCCTTCAGTGACCTTGAGGTCCAGCAAAATAAAAATGTATAATGGTGGCAAAGATGTGGGGATAAGTATTCCGGGGCTCAAGCTGAAACCGTGAGATTGATTGATTGTTTTTTCGTGTTTCCGGGCGCGTAACTGCTTTGGTCATTAGTCCCGTTAGTGTAGTGTATGTTTTTCCTCGGAGATGGCGGTGATCTTCTCCCGCTGGATGGCGAGATCCGGCGCCGACCTACCGTCGGGTAGTTGGGTTTGCCCCTAACAAGGACTCTCCCACCAGCGGGGCACCGCCCCAACCGGGACCAGCTAAGTTCCCGCCCGGTCTCCTGGAATATGTGGTAGTGTAGTGCATGTTAATGTAAGTGTTTGTGTGTGTAAGGGGCAAGGATAGGACAAGGAAGAGGAAGGACAGATCGCGCACGGTCCGTGGCCCGTTTGTTAGGGTACTGCTCCGGCACTCGCTTGGTGTTGATCGGAAAAAACACGGAAAACTACCGATGAGAGCAGCCGGCCGCTAGAATTCTCCTTCAGACAGCGACTGAATTCGCCCTAGCTGAAAAGCTAGTGTCAAAAATCCTGCCGCCGTCAGGACTCGGTCCTAGGACCTCCTGGTCAGAGGCCTGAAACCGTGTGCGTGTGATACGTTTCCAGGCACGAGAGCGGAGGTGCCGCTGATGCTGGTGAACCCGTCGCCGCACCGCCTGCACTACCTGGCGGAGTTCATCGGCGACGCGGGCGCGTGCTTCGAGGTGATAGGCGCGGCGGCGGCGGCGCGCCGGCCCGGGCTCGAGCCCGCGGGCGTGGCTTTCACCCTGGCGCCCAGCCAGCGCTGCAGCCTCGCCATCAGCTTCCACGCCAACGCGCTGCACCCGCGCGCCTGTGAGTGCTCCGCTAGCAGGGGAGAGGAAGTTGAACGTTGTGTAATGCTGCGCGAAAGAATGGCGAATGTTTGGCAGAAAAACTCTTTATTACAGAATCCTGGTAACGAAAAAATGAATTAATCCACATGCTAAATTTAGAAAATTATTCTCTAACAACCTTCACACTAACCAACATCAAAATTTAATAAAAAACTATGGAGACGTTTTTTTGAAAATTTTAAATATGTCCGAAGAGCTTCATGTAGCACCATGTAGAGCTGTGTGGTGTAGCCAGAATTCTTTTTAGGATTTCATGATACCGAAATATCCAATGACGACAAATCGTCAGTCTGTGAACAACGGTAGCGGCTAAACCATTCAGTCGATTTTCGCTAAAACTGATATTTCCTGATCGATCTGACTGATGTCGCGAACCATTGAATTTGAAATTAATATTTATTTTTGGAGGTTACTTTACATGAAGCTCCTCGGACATTTTCAAAAACGTGTCTAATTATTTTTTTATTAAAATTTGGTGTTGGATAGTGTGAAGGTTGTTTAAGAGAGAAGTGTAGGTTTCATGTTCGTTCAAAACCTTGATTTTTCGAAAATTGCAAAAAAATCAAACTTTTTCGGCGTCTTCCTACAAGTACAATTGTGAAGATAGATGTTTTTTCTCTTAATGAAATCCGTTCCCTGAAAATAGATTTTGAAATTGGGTCTTGTAGTTTTTTTGAAAATTTGATACTTTTCACGTAAATGTTCGTGAAAATACCGGCGAGAGTGTACGAGCTGTGTTTGCACGAGCAGTTTTTTTAAGAGCGTTACAGATCATTAAAAATCGTGAAGTGTATTCTAATGCAAAGAGCAGCGACGTACGTGAGCGAGCCGGTCGTCGACCGTGCTGCAGGCACCATTATCCGATAGTTAACATTAAATCCATTGAAGATCGTGAAGTGTTCTTTATGTAAAGAGCAGAGACGTACGTGAGTGACATTACATTACATCATTAAATATCGTGAAGTGTTTCTTAATGTAAACAGCGGTGGCATACGTTAGCGAGCAGGTCGTCCGCCGTGCTGCAGACACCCTAATCCGACAGTTTACATTAAATCCATTAAAGACCGTGAATTTTTTTTATGGAAAGAGCAGAGACGTACGTGAGCGAGCGGGTCGTCCGCCGTGCTGCAGGCACCGTGATCCGACAGTTTACATCAAATCCATTAAAGACCGTGAAGTGTGCTTCAATGTAAAGAGCAGCGCCGTAGGTGAGCGAGCGGGTCGTCCGCTATGCTGCAGGCACCGTGATCCGACAGTTTACATCAAATCCATTAAAGACCGTGAAGTGTGCTTCAATGTAAAGAGCAGCGCCGTAGGTGAGCGAGCGGGTCGTCCGCTATGCTGCAGGCACCGTGATCCGACAGTTTACATCAAATGCATTAAAGACCGTGAAGTGTGCTTCAATGTAAAGAGCAGCGCCGTAGGTGAGCGAGCGGGTCGTCCGCTATGCTGCAGGCACCGTGATCCGACAGTTTACATCAAATCGGTAAAGACCGTGAGTGTGCTTCAATGTAAAGAGCAGCGCCGTACGTGAGCGAGCGGGTCGTCCGCTATGCTGCAGGCACCGTGATCCGACAGTTTACATCAAATCCATTAAAGACCGTGAAGTGTGCTTCAATGTAAAGAGCAGCGCCGTAGGTGAAGGAGCGGGTCGTCCGCTATGCTGCAGGCACCGTGATCCGACAGTTTACATCAAATCCATTAAAGACCGTGAAGTGTGCTTCAATGTAAAGAGCAGCGCCGTAGGTGAGCGAGCGGGTCGTCCGCTATGCTGCAGGCACCGTGATCCGACAGTTTACATCAAATCCATTAAAGACCGTGAAGTGTGCTTCAATGTAAAGAGCAGCGCCGTAGGTGAGCGAGCGGGTCGTCCGCTATGCTGCAGGCACCGTGATCCGACAGTTTACATCAAATCCATTAAAGACCGTGAAGTGTGCTTCAATGTAAAGAGCAGCGCCGTAGGTGAGCGAGCGGGTCGTCCGCTATGCTGCAGGCACCGTGATCCGACAGTTTACATCAAATCCATTAAAGACCGTGAAGTGTGCTTCAATGTAAAGAGCAGCGCCGTAGGTGAAGGAGCGGGTCGTCCGCTATGCTGCAGGCACCGTGATCCGACAGTTTACATCAAATCCATTAAAGACCGTGAAGTGTGCTTCAATGTAAAGAGCAGCGCCGTAGGTGAGCGAGCGGGTCGTCCGCTATGCTGCAGGCACCGTGATCCGACAGTTTACATCAAATGCATTAAAGACCGTGAAGTGTGCTTCAATGTAAAGAGCAGCGCCGTAGGTGAGCGAGCGGGTCGTCCGCTATGCTGCAGGCACCGTGATCCGACAGTTTACATCAAATCCATTAAAGACCGTGAAGTGTGCTTCAATGTAAAGAGCAGCGCCGTAGGTGAAGGAGCGGGTCGTCCGCTATGCTGCAGGCACCGTGATCCGACAGTTTACATCAAATCCATTAAAGACCGTGAAGTGTGCTTCAATGTAAAGAGCAGCGCCGTAGGTGTGAGCGAGCGGGTCGTCCGGCTATGCTGCAGGCACCGTGATCCGACAGTTTACACATCAAATCCATTAAAGACCGTGAAGTGTGCTTCAATGTAAAGAGCAGCGCCGTAGGTGAAGGAGCGGGTCGTCCGCTATGCTGCAGGCACCGTGATCGAAGGAAGTTTAAGCAATCAAATCCATTAAAGACCGTGAAGGTGCTTCAATGTAAAGAGCAGCGCCGTAGGTGAGCGAGCGGGTCGTCCGCTATGCTGCAGGCACCGTGATCCGACAGTTTACATCAAATCCATTAAAGACCGTGAAGTGTGCTTCAATGAAAGAGCAGCGCCGTAGGTGAAGAGCGGGTCGTCCGCTATGCTGCAGACACCCTAATCCGACAGTTTACATTAAATCCATTAAAGACCGTGAATTTTTTTTATGGAAAGAGCAGAGACGTACGTGAGCGAGCGGGTCGTCCGCCGTGCTGCAGGCACCGTGATCCGACAGTTTACATCAAATCCATTAAAGACCGTGAAGTGTGCTTCAATGTAAAGAGCAGCGCCGTAGGTGAGCGAGCGGGTCGTCCGCTATGCTGCAGGCACCGTGATCCGACAGTTTACATCAAATCCATTAAAGACCGTGAAGTGTACTTTAATGTAAAGAGCAACGCCGTACGTGAGCGAGCAGGTCGTCCACCGTGCTGCAGGCACCGTGATCCGACAGTTTACATTAAACCCATTAAAGACCATGAAGTGTGATTCAATGTAAAGAGCAGCGCCGTAGGTGAGCGAGCGGGTCGTCCGCCGTGCTGCAGGCACGCTGGTGCTGTCGGGCACGGTGCAGGCGCCCAAGTTCGGGCGGTCGCTGGCGCTGCGCGTGGAGGGCCGGCCGTCGTCGCTGGACGTGAGCGCGACGGTGGAGATCCGCGCGGCGCTCTACGCGGTGAAGGACCACCGCCTGGCGCTGCCCGTGCCCTACGCCGCCTCGCACGCGCGCCACGCGCCGCAGTTCGACCTCTTCCTCAAGGACTCGCAGCCCACCGTCGACCGTGAGCCCCGCCTTCCCAGCGCCCGCGCAATCTTATATCGCATTGAGTGGCTCGGGGCATCAACTGATGTCCCAGCAGAGCCTCTGACCGGGCGGTCCTAGGGTTCCACTCCCCACGGTGGCAGCATTTTCTATATTAACTCTACCGGGAGAGGTGGCTTAGGGCATCAACTGATGTGCGTCTGATCGGGGGTCCTAGGATTCCACTCCCGACGGTGACAGAATTATCCACAGCTAGATCAGTTGATTGATTAGTTATTCCGGGTGCGTCAACTACTAAGGTCATTAGTCCCATATGTGTAGTGCATTTTTTCATCGGAAGGTAGCGGTAATTTTCCCCCACTGGATGGCGAGATCCGGCGCCGACCTACCGTCGACTGGCGGGGTTTTCCCCAACCAGGTATCTCCCAAAAGCGGAGCATCGCCCCAGCCGGGACAAGCACTAAGCTCCGCACCGGTCTCCCAGCATGTGTGGTAGTGTAGTGCATGTTATTGTAAGTGTGTGTGTAATAGGACGCGACAAGGATGAGGAAGGAAAGATCGCGCCCGGTACCGTTATATTTCGTCCATCTGCATTTAATTAGTTGATTCTATTGGTTATTTTCAGCGTTGGTTGGTTGGTTGGTTGGTGATTCCGGGTGCGTCAACTGATTCGGTCATTAGTCCCGTAACTGTAGTACATGTTTTTTCTTCGGTAGATGGCTGTTATCTTCCCCCACTGGATGGCGAGATCCTGCGCCCCCCTCCCGTCGACGCGGGTTTTTGCCCAACCACATACCTCCCTCCAGCAGTGCACCGCCCCAGCCGGGATTAGCTCTAAGCTTCCGACTGGTCTCCGGGAATATGTGGTAGTGAAGTGAATGTTAGTGTGTGTGTAAGTGGAGAGGATAGGACAAGGAAGAGGAAGGAAAGATCGTGCGCGGTCCGTGGTTCGTTTGTTAGGCTACTGCTCTGGCATTCGCCTGGTGTTGATCAGAAAATCACGGAAAACTACCGATCAGAGCAGTTGGCCGCTGGAATTCTACACCACAGAGCGAGTGAATTAGCTGAAAAGCTATTGTCGAAAATTCTGCCGCCGTCGGGAGTCGAACCGAGGACCTCCCGGTCAGAGGCGCTGCAGTGACATCAGTTGATGCCCTGAGCCACCACTCTCGGAGACAGCTAGATTGACTTGAAGCACTGTCTGGAGGAGAATGCTCGCGGCCAGCTGCTGTGATCGGTAATTTTCCGTTGCTCCTCCGATAAACACCAAACACTACGGGGAGACGTGGCTCAGGGTATTAACTGATGTCACTGTAGTGCCTCTGACCGGGGGGTCCTAGGGTCCAGTCCTGACAGTGGCAGGATTTTCGATACGAGCTTGCCAGCTAGGTCGAATTCAGTCGCTGTCTGAAAAATTCTAACGGCCAGCTGCTCTACGTTTTTTGTGGTTTCGTCGATTAATTCCAGTCGAATTCCGTAGTAGTAACCTAATAAACGGGCCACGTCCGCGCGCGATCTTACCTTCCTCTTCCTTACCCTAGAATTCTCCTCCAGACAGCGACTGAATTCGACCTAGCTGAAGAGCTATTATCAAAAATCCTGCCGCCGTGAGGACTCGAAGCTATGACCTCCTGGTCAGAGGCGCTGTAGTGACATCAGTTGATGAACTGAGCTACCGCTCCCGGTGATTTCAATTGTAATCCACGCGACCCTCGCGCTCCAATTCTGAGCGCGACCAGTGAAGGTTTAATGGGCGAGGTGCGCGCGCGCGTGCGCAGAGCTGTTCGGCGGGTGCGCGTGGACGCAGCTGCGCGGGCGGCGGGTGCTGCGCCGGCTGTTCCTCAACCAGAGCGCGCTGGAGGTGAGCTGCGCCGCCGCCGCCGCCGCCGCGGGCGACGCGCAGCAGCCCGAGTCGCGGCGCTCCTCCTCCAGCGCGTGGCGGCCCAAGGCCGAGCTGCGCGCCGGGCTCGCCGTCACCGTGTGCGCGCTCACCCCGCGCACGCGCAGCTTCTGGATCGGCTGCGCCAGCGCCACCGAGGGCGACTTCATCGTCAAGGTCTACCCTCCCCGTTCAATTCAATTCAATGTCATGCCATCAGGCTTGCTCTCTATGTGACCACGCAAATTCCTCATGGTCTCTACTACTCCACATATTTCCTTGTCTGATGTTTTGTAGCGATTTGTTAGAGAGCTAAAGAGGGTGACTTCATCGTCGAGATCTACCCTCCCCGTTCCATTCAATTCAATTCAATTCAATGTCATGCCATCAGCCTTGCTCTCTATGTGACCACGCAAATTCGTCAAATTCTCTACTGCTCCACATATTTCCTTGTCTGATGTTTTGTAGCGATTTGTTAGAGAGCTAAAGAGGGTGACTTCATCGTCGAGGTCTACCCTCCCCGTTCCATTCAATCCACTTCAATGATGCATTTTCTACTCCTATAGTGTAATGCTGTCATTTGATGGCTGCAACTAGTTGCATAATGATGTCATCGTCATTCCCTCCATTCCATTCAATTATATTTAATGATACTTCATTTTACGCGGTGAGACTCACGCCATCAGGCTTGCTCTCTTTCCCCAAGCAAATTCGTCAAGGCCTCTACCACTCTTTCGCATATTTCCTAGTCTTATCATTTGTGCCGATTTGTTAGGGAGCCAAAGACGGTGACATCATCGTTAAGATATCCCCTCCATTCCATTCAATTCTATTTAATGACGATTTATTTTTTGTGGCGAAACTCATGCCTTCAGTCTGGCTCGCTATGTGACCACGCAAATTTGTCAAGGTCTCTACTACTCCTTCACATATTTCCTTGTCTTCTGTTTTGTATCGACTTGTTAGAGAGCTAAGGAGGGTGACTTCGTCAAGGTCTTCCCTCCATTCCATTCAATTAAATTCAGTGATGCTTTTTTTATGCGGCTAGGCTCACGCTATCGGACTTGATCTCCATGTGACCACGCAAATTCGTCAAGGTCTCTCCTCCTCCACATAATTCCTAGTCTTGTGGTTTGTACTGATTTGTTACGAGAGAGTCAAGGAGCGTGACTTCAACGTCGAGGCCTCCCCTCCATTCAGTTCAATTCTATTAAATGATGCTTCATTTTACGCGGCGAGACTCATGCCATCAGGCTTGCTCTCTATGTGACCACGCAAATTCGACAAGGTCTCTACTACTCCACATATTTCCTAGTCTTATGGTTTGTACCGATTTGTTACGAGAGAGCCAAGGAGGGCGAGTTCATCGTCAAGGTCTTCCCTCCATTCAGTTTAATTCTATTTAATGATGCTTTATTTTACGAGGCGAGACTCATGCCATCAGGCTTGCTCTCCATGTGACCACGCAAATTCAAGATCTCTACTACTTCACATATTTCCTAGTCTTATTTTGAACCGACTTGTTAGAGAGCTAAGGAAGCAGACTTCATCGTCAAGGTCTCCTCTCCATTTCATTACATTCAATTTAATGATTCTGTGTTTTACGTGGGGACACAAACGCCCTCAGGTTTGCTCTCCATGTGACCACGCAAATTCGTCAAGATCTCTCTTCCTCCTTCACATACTTCCTAGTCTTGTTTTGAACCGATTAGTTAGGAGTGTGTCAAGGAGGGCGACTTAATCAATATCTCCCCTTCATTCAATTCAATGATGCTTTCTTTTACGCAGGGAGACGAACTCCATCAGGCTTGCTAATCGTGTAGCCATGCAAATTCGTTGAGGTCTCTCCTTAACATATTTCCTAGACTTGTTTTGTATCGACTTGTGAGGAGAGAGTCAAGGAGGGCGACTTCATCGTCAAGATCTCCCCTCCATTCAATTCAATGATGCTTTATTTTACGCGTTGGAGACAAACGCCATTGGGCTTGCTTTCCATGCGGCCACGGTAATTTTGCTACACTTCATTTCTTTCTGCATCAAACAGAGAAAGGACGTATTACTCGGGCGACGAAACCGGCGAATTGAATTTAGCCCAGATGTGTCTATTAGGATTGAGGATCTTTTTACACATAGTAAATCTACAACATGGGAAAGCCAGTTTTACTTTGCCGCTGAAGGTTGACGTACGAAAGATTTTTTAGCCTTACCCTTTTTACCCTTAAAATTTACGGGAACGATTGGGTTTAAACTTGCTAGCTTCGGTGTAAGGCTAATCGTTATATCTCCTCCACCTTTGAATATCTCCTTATCTTTACGTTTTGTTGGAAGTGGTTATGAGAGAGCCAAGAAGAGCGGCTTCATCGTCAAGGGCTCCGCCTTCACATCTTTCCAAGTCTTTGTTTTGTCATGAATTTATAGGGGAGAGCCAAGGTGAACGACTTCATTGTCTCTCATGCTCCCTAATCTTTGTATTTTGTACAGTATTTATGGTAGGCAGCCAAAATGAATAACTTCATCGTCATGGTCTCTTCTCCGACTACAAATATTTCCGAATCTTTGTAGTTTGTCGAGAATTGATGAGAGCAATGGTGAACGATTTCGTCAAGGTCTCTTCTGCACCTTCAAATTTTTCTTGATCTTTGTATTTTGTCGCGAATTGATGGGAGAGAACCGAGGTGAACGACTTCGTCGTTCTCCCTCCTCCGTCTTCAAATGTTTCCTAATCTTTAAATCATGTCAAGAGTTGTTAGGAGAGAGCCAAGGACACTACATATTAAAATATTAATTGAGTAGTTTTAATATTTACAAATAAAATATTAAATAAGTAGTTATTGATATATTAATTATTATGCGATAATAAATCGATATTATGCACTAACAGTTTCTTGACGTGTCTTAAAGACATAACGTCTTACCTTAGGCCTAATGCACCTTATACTTTCTTGAAAAGTGCGCACCTCCCTACGGTCACCTTCCAAACGGCAAAATATCAATTTTTCGGTTCAAGTAGTATTAATAAGGATATTTTAATTTTGAACATCTTTTCGGTTGTTCATACTACGGACGTAGTATTATTATGGATGTTTCGGTTGATAATCTTTTCGTTTGTTCATTCTTCAGATGTATTAACATCGATGTTTCGGTTCGTATAGTATTAACATAAATGTTTAGATTTCGAACATCTTTTTGGTTGTTTATACTACGAGCGTAATATTAATATCCATGTTTGTATAGCATCAACAGGAATGTTTTAACTTTGAACATCTTTTAGGTTGTTGATATAACGGGCGTAGTATTAACAGGGGTGTTTGGTGGGGTGGGGCGGGGCAGGTGGTGACGCGGGTGGCGCGCGCGCCGGCGCTGGGCGTGCTGGGCTTCCGGCTGCCGAGCGGGTGGCGGCGCGCGCGCTGCACGTGCGGCGGCCGCTTCCTGGAGCGCGAGGGCGACGACGCCAAGTGCCCGCTCAGCGCGCACGTGCTGCTGCCCTGCGCCAACGCGCCGCTGCGCCGAGCCGCGCACGCCATGTTCAAGAAGACGCTCAGCCAGTGCGACCTCGACTTCTGGAAGGAGCACCTAGGTCAGACTCGTCTCCATTCATTTATTCAGTTTTTCTTTCTTTGGTCGATTGGTTCGGGCTTCCTAGCGCCTCAACTGCTATGCTCATTAGTCCCGTAAGTGTAGTATTTGTATTTATCCATTACATGCCCCGTAAAGGGCAATTGGCCACGGTGCCGTTAGATCTCAGGGTTCCAAATCGCTCACCCACCCAGGAGCGCCATGTTCACGAAGACGCTCAGCCAGTGCGACCTCGACTTCTGGAAGGAGCACCTCGGTTAGTCGCATGCAGTCGTTCCAGTAGCGTAACGAAGAGAGTCCGGGCCCGCCCGCAAAACTTTTATCCGGATCCCCTCTATAAAAGTGTATAGCAAACACAAGTAGTACCGGGAGCGGTAGTTCAGTGCATCAACTGATGTCACTGCAGCGCCTCTGACCGGGAGGTCCTAGGTTCCCACTCCCCACGGCGGCAGGATTTTCGACACTTGTTTTCCAGCTAGGTCGAATTCAGTCGCTGTCTGGAGGAGAATTCTAGCGGCCGGCTGCTCTGATCGGTAGTTTTTCGTGGTTCGTCCGACCAACACCAGGCGAATGCTGGAGCAGTATCCTAACAAACGGGCCACGGACCGCGCGCGATCTTTCCTTCCCCTTCCTTGTTATATTCTTTCCCCTTACACACACTCACACACACACACACACACACACACTAACATACACTACACTACCACATTTCCGTGAGACCAGTCGGGAGCTCAGAGCTTGTCCCGGTTGGGGCGGTGCCTCGCTGGTGGGAGAGTCCTGATTAGAGGGAAACCCCACTAGCCGACGGTATGTCGGCACCAGATCTCGCCATCCGTGGAGGAAGATCACCGCCATCTACCGAGAAAAAAGCATGCACTACACTAACGGGACTAATGACCAAAGCAGTTGACGCGCCCGGAAACGTGAAAAAATAAATCACAAGTAGTGTTAGTGCCATAAATATTAAAATTCCCAAACATAGGCCTCGAATGCGAAGTCAGCGCGGTACGCCCAGATCCACTTCGCTCGGTGTAAGTGTAGGGGCAGGCTTTTATTCACAGGTTGGGGCATCGCCGTCCGAAGTATTTGTTGAGAATGGTTACTATTCGTATAATAAAAAAGTCTGAATTTTTTAGAAATATGACAAAAGATAATTTAACCGGTTTTGATTTTATTTATTTGTTTTATTGTTTAAGTTATGGTGCTACATAATTATAGACTTTTTCCTACTGGTCTTATCTCTTCATTCTGGACTAACATTTCGGTTTTGCCCCAGCATTTTTTCAGCTGCCATCATTTAGCGCCTTAAACACATTTTTTTCACATTCTTTCAATTTTTTGAATTATTTTACTAGAAATAATATAAGGCTATATTATATATATAGCCTTCTATAATATAAGGCTATATTATAGAAGGAGAAAACTAACTCCAACAAACATATTTTCATTCAAAAATTGAGTCTTTTTTATGAAAATGTAGTTTGAGCGTTTCTGAAAATGAAATTTTTAAGCTCCTTTTCATTCAAAACTTAGACACTTCATCAAAAATTATTTGAAGCAATTGTCCTCACAAATGCGATAAGTTATAAGAAATGCCAGTAATGTTAACATTGACGACGTGCGATATTTAAAAAACACGTTTTTGAATTTTTAATGTTTGAAAAGCAAACGAATTGATAAAAGGCCCTTATTCAGTATCAGGGGACATGTGTTTCCGTTGAAATTTCGAAGTGGATTTGACTCCTCACTACATAACTTTCTTCATACTACATGTAATACTTTGTACATGCATTACTTCGTTTATATGCGTACTATACGAGAAAGTATAAGAAGCATAATCTTTTGTTGAGTCCGAGGGCGAACAAAACATCGATGTTGTTAACACTGGATTAGCAATCATTTACGTTCACGTCGGGAGATTTAATTTTCAATGGTACTCGCGTTTATTCAATTCAATTTTTGAAGGTACTTCGCGTCAATTCAATTATTTGATAGAGATTTCACTGAAAAAACACATCCTAGATCAGGACAATAAACAAAACTGTTGTTGCCTTATTGGATAATTCAAAAATAATTTATAATTCATTTATCGACAAAAAACAATTTTATTTATTTTTCATCTTTAGTTATTTTGTTCTGAATAATGTTCAATTTAAAATATTGATTATTATAGGTTTTTATTATGTACTTATAAAATATCAAGCACGCAAAACCATCAAACACAAAACATTTACATGTTACAAAACCATCAGCTTTAAATAATTGATGTTATATACATCGATGATTTTAAAGCAACACCGATGTTTAGAAAACATCGGCTTCAATGTTGCATCCCTTATTGCATCGCTGTTGCAGATTCGAGCATCGGGACGCAGCTGATGCAGCTTGAACTCGTCAAGGACGACGAGCTGGTGGACGAGTACGCGCACATCTTCAACAACGCCGTCACCTACTCCGTGAGCGTCGTGCCAGACTCCATCAGCGTCCCCGAGCACTTCCACATCCCCGGTGAGCGGCATCTGCGCGCCTTCATCTGTTTAGCCGTATGTAAATTAGGAACCAAGTAATCCCTTCGTCTTTTCTCGCGAAACTTACTTTCTAATTCTGCATGTAAATTGGGGACCAAGTAATCACTTCGTCTTTTCTCGCGAAACTTACTTCATAATTCTGCATGTAAATTAGGGACCACGTAATCTCGTCTTTTCTCGCAAAACTTACTTTCTAATTCTGCATGTAAATTGGGGACCAAACAAACCCGGGTAAGGAAAAGGACTTGCTGAGAAGGTAAGTGCATTAACAGCTATATTCCATTGATTACAAAGAAATATTAATACAGAAAAGAAATTATTAAGGAAGAAAAGACAGCCAAAAGGAGAGAAAACGAGATAGGAAGTAGTTAAAGTGAAAAAAGAGAGGGAGAGAGAAAGAAGAAAAAGAGAGGCCAGGACGTCTGCCAGATTCTGATAGTATATAATATATACAAAAATAATCCTAATATACAAAAATATACGTAATAAACAAAAAATATAAATCGTAACAGACAAAATAGCTCGATGTTTCTTTATTAGATTGTAAGATATGATCCATTTCATTTGCTTAGAAATGCGCATGCGTAAGGCCCCGAACTGACGAAGGGGCCCGGAGATGTGAAATAACCAATGGCCCGCTGCGCGTGCGCAGACGTGCACGCGACGGGGACGGTGGCGCTGCCGCTGCACGTGGGGCCCGCGGCGCGCGCAGGCCAGGAGTGGCGGCTGCAGATGACGTCGGCCGACAGCCGCGAGGTGCGCGTGTACCGGCTGCGCGCGCAGCTGTCGCCCGGCGCCCGCGCCGACGACGGCCCCGACGCCTGGCCCCCTGCGCCGCCCAACTCCAAGGCCACGCGGGTGAATACTCCCAAGGTTCAATTCAGTTCAGTGGTGCCGTGCTTTGCATGGCTCCCCGAGCCGCCCAACTCCAAGGCCACGCGGGTGAATACTCACAACGTTCAATTCAATTCAATGGTGCCGTGTTTTACATGGCTCCCCGAGCCGCCCAACTCCAAGGCCACGCGGGTGAATACTCCCAAGGTTCAATTCAGTTCAATGGTGCCGTGCTTCACGTGCCCCCCGCGCCGCCCAACTCTAAGGCCACGCGAGTGAATACTGCAACATTCAATTCAGTTCAATGGTGCCGTGCTTTGCGTGGCCCCCCAACTCCAAGGCCACGCGGGTGAATACTGCAACGTTGAATTCAATTCAATGATGCTGTGCTTTGCGTTGCTCCCCGAGCCGCCCAACTCCCAGGCCACGCGGATGAATACTGCAACGTTGAATTCAGTTCAATGGTGCTGTGCTTTGCGTGGCCCCCCGCGCCGCCCAACTCCAAGGCCACGCGGGTGAATACTGCAACGATCAATTCAGTTCAAAGATGCCATGCTTTACGTGGCAAGGCTCAGGCTCACATCAGGAATTACTATAAGAAACAGGAACAGGTATATAACAAACAGAAACTACAACATACAGGAATTTTATTTATTCAATGCCACATAATGTAAATGGCAATCATATCTCACCTTTCTTTCGGTTTCTACTACAATATAACTAACTTTTTTATATTTATACATGTACGTAAGAAAATTTTCTTGGTATTATTTTCACTAACATCTTGTTCACGAACATAAAAAAATAATTAAATTTTATGTTACAATTCGAAATATCTGGACTCTATGGATTTGTTGTCTCTGTAGCTTAGTGGGTAGAGAGTTGGGCGTAAACCAGCAGGCCCGGGTTCGAATTTCGGTCTGGGTGACTAATTCTTTGAACAAATTTAATTATTAAAACATGAAGGAATAACTAATGTACTGTCTGTGTGCTTGATCCAAACGATCGCGGGTTGTACTACCTACATCGAGAAGTCTTCTCTCGCTGAAGATGATGTTGTTGCCCTGGAATTTCTACCGTCTTTTCGCGTTTTCGCACAGGGAAGCCGTTTTTAATCTTTTTCAGTTAAATTTTTATTAAAAATTACTACACGGCCTCTGTCAAATTAAATTTCGGTGGCCCACGAATTTAATGATAGAGGTTACGAAATGAGCTTCATAACATCGCTGATTCTATGGAAACCTCGATTTAAACATCAATATTTTGAAAGCGATGATTTTAACATCGATGTGTTTTGTGCTCGATTATGTTACCTTTTCGATGTTTTGTTCATGGATGAATATTCCCAAAGTTATTATTTTGTAAAAAGTGAAAATAGGAACTTATAAATCCTGTAACTCTTTTAGTTTGTGTTCGAATCAAATGTTTCTACCAAAACCTCGATATTTTAAACATCGATCTATTGAAGCCGTTGCTTTTTAAAATCGATGGTTTTTGATCGAACTCGATGGATTTTGGCCGATGTATTATTAAATGGATGTTTTAATTTTGAGCATCGATGTTTTGTTGTCGAAGTCGCATCACTATACTTGTTTTTTTTAATGTGACATCTGTGAGTAGCATCTCCAAGATGGAATTCGGCACGACATTTTGCGCCTTTCTTGGTCCAGCCGCAAGCCGCATGATCGCGACCGTATCAAGAAGTGCTGCTGCAGATCAAGCGACTCTAGCGGCAGGACTGAGAACGACTCAAAAAGTCGTACCGAATCCCATCTTGGAGACACTATCCACAGATGCCACATTAAAAAAACAAGTATAGAGGCTGAGAGGAGGTTCTTCTTTCGCTCGGCAGAAGTCGCTGCTGTCGCGGGTGGCGCGCCTCGTGCGCACGGGCAGCGCCAACCAGCGCACGCGCTCCAGCCGCGCCCACCGCACCAGCCGCACCAGCCGCACCAACCGCCCCGGGTACGCACCACTGGCGCCAGGCGCTCCCCAAGGCAGTGGACCGGCCAAGAGGGCTGAAGGGGGAAGATACACCTTTAAGCCTTTTAAAGATCGAGTTTTGAAAACATGTTTTCTTATGCATGAATATTTTGGTGAAATATTTCGATATCTGCCATAGTTTTCGAGTTGATTTAAAAGGTATGTCGCTGCACCATGCATCTATTAGAGTAGTAAGATAAGCAAAACTCATGAATCTAACTTCGCACATTTTTTTTAGAATTACCGTTTTTAAAAACCGTTTCCCTTATAACTAAAAAACTAATCATTTTAAAGCTATGAATTTTTTAGGATGCATTTAGCCAAGTATTATCTACAAAACCATGCTAAATCCTACATTTTACATCAATATTTTTTGTGATAAAAAATTATAAAACTGAAAAAAACTATTAATAATCAATACCTATATTAATTTTGGATTCAAATTAAAAATATTATTTATCCTGAGATCTAAATGAAAGAGTTTTGTACCTTGAGTATTGCTAAGAAATTAAAAGAAATTTGTAAAAATCTTCCAAAATATTTGAGTTATCAGGGAAACACTAATCAGTGCATGAAAAACTGGCTGAATTTTGATTTTTCAAAAGAAAACCAAAATTTTTTATTAAAGTTAAAAGTAAATTTTTCCTTCCGGAAGAATGATATTTCTGTGTGTCAGTTCATTTTCACTGCTGTAGAGTATGATTTCAATGGGGAAAATGTGGAAAAGTAATAATTTAACTACTGTAAGCAGTATCTTCCCCCTTAAGGCTGCTCCACAATAGCCCGCGAACGGGAACGGGAACGCGAAGTACGTGTGCTTCACAATAAACGTCAATGGGAAGAGGCAACAGAGCTATGAACCTCTAGCGGCTAAAAAAGAGATCTTGTAGCGTTGCCGAAACCAAAGCACTTCTAGCTATGCTACTGTGTTACTCTTTGTATTGCCATCTGTCTGATGTGTTTGCGTGAGCTGCTATGAATAAGCAATACTTTAACGAAAGAATATAATTCGAAAAAACAAAACGATAAGTACGAAGAATGCCAAAATTACTACGAATTGACGGAAAATACAACCACGAGAAACTACAATTTTGTCAATAAACAAACAGCTCCAATGTACTTAAACGAAACAAAAAAATGTGGGAAATTTTAAATCCAATTATTAATATGAAAACAAAAACAATTCTACTATAATTACTAAAAATAACTAAAACCATTCAACAGTGACTAACAAAACTCAAACCACAACCTCGCAAATCCACGCTCTAACCTCAATATCGCCCTACACTCTCGACTCCACTTCAGACTTCAGTGTCGCCTGTCGCGCGCTCGATCAGCTGGAAAGCTTCGCCGCCATTTGCCGCACTTTCGTTGGTCGAGAGGCTTCGCGTTCCCGGGCTGAGATAAATGTTGACCATCCTTCCCGTTTCCGTTCGCGTCATGTTGTGTATACCTGCCTGAGATATCTATCTTTTAACTTTCTTTACGCTCCTGTTCGCGTTCCCGAGCTATTGTGGAGTGGCCTTTAGTAACAGCGTATTCGGTGGTATAAGCGTACCAGACTACCAGAGTTTGCGGATTCAAACCCGATCGAAGCCGTGGATTTTTAAGGGCGAAAAAATCCTTCGTACCCCTTCCTTCGGAGGGGAAGTACAGCCGGCTGTCCCATGTAGTAGATGTACTGCATGTAAAAGACCCTCAAGCCTAAAAGAAGTCTCTGAGCAAAATTGAGATTTGCCTGTTTCGTCGCCCAAGATAATACCACCTTTCTCCGCTAGGTGGTGAAAGGAACGTAGCGAAATTTGCGTGGTTAGACGGAAGAGCGGGCCTGATGGCCCGAGTCTCACCACGTAAAATAAGGCATTAACTAACAGTAATGGTTGCAGCCGCTGCATCTCTGACTGATGCTAGCAATCTTTATTTCATATTTCAAATACATTTTAAATAATTTCTAAAAGATTGAATTGTAAAGTGTAACAAAAGTTTCAATGTAAGAAACGAACAAAGAAATAGGAAATAATATACACATTTATCTTACCGTAGCATCCAACTGCCTCAAAACATTTCTAAAATAACGATCACGAAGTGCAGGAGTTTCAGAGCGGGCAACTAAGTTTGACACCCAATTACTCAAAAAATACTCATATTTTCGAAAAATTCAGCACGTCCTTATTTAAGGATCTGTTTTTGATTAATACATTTCCTTAAGAAAAAATACACATGATTATTGTAGTTGTAGGAAGCTGCAGAAAAAAGTTTTGAATTTTTCAATTTTCGAAAAAGAAGGGTTTTCAACCAACATGAGACCTGTACCATTTTCGTAAACGTCCTTCAGACTATCGAACAAAATTGAATCAAAAATTATAAAATCATTTTTTGCTTTGAAAATGTCTCAGCGGCTTCATGTAAAGTACCCCCCAAAATTAGATTATTGGTTTCAGGTTCAAGAGGCCACGACATCAGCCATATTGATTGGGGAATATCAATTTTGCAGAAAATCGGCTGAACGGTATAGCCGCTAGCGTTGTTCACAGACGGACAAGTTTTGCTATCAATCGATTTTTGGGTATCAAGTGCCCATTAAACATGGATTCTGGATACGCCACGTGTTAGAAGATTTTTTTCTAAATTTAACAACTGGATTTGTCCACATTTTCGTTATCAGGACCCTGTAATAAGAGTTTTTGTGTCGAAAATTCGCCCTTTTTTCGCGCATTACATAACTTTCTCTTCTTAAGAAGTTCCTTCTTAAGCGCGAGAAAGTAAAATGAAGACGGCGGTGCGCAGGGCGGCGTCCCAAGCGAGTGGGCGGGCGGGGCGGCGGCGGCGGTCTGCGCGGGGCGTGGGCCCCGGCCGGGGGCGGGGATCGCGTGCCCCCGACCCCCCCTGCAGCGTCGAGGGCGAGCCCTGCCCGTGTCCGAAGCGTTGCGCCTGACCCCATGCTGCTCTTCCCACTCCTTTTAACCTTGTAGCGATTTACTGTACTTTAATATATTACTCGATAAGGTTTTTACTCGAATAAAATACAACTCTTTTTCTTCTCCCCTTGTGTTATTCTGTACTTTAATGGCTGCAACATTGATTGGTTTTGCTCATATAGTCCCAAACATTTTCGTGATTTCTCACGAATTGTAGGAATTTTAACACTTAAGACTTTAACCAGAATCGAATACAATTTAACTAATATTTTTTCAATGTATTACTTGTCATAAATGTATGGTCATTTAAAAATATAAATAAGCATTGCACTTTTCATCTAATTGTTCATTTTTTTTGCAATTTCCTGCGCTGAATTCAAATTTCGATGGTTGAATTTCAATATTCAAGTCACGTGCTTAAAATATCACTTATCCCCAATGATTTTAATGTTAATGAAAAAATGCCATCCACGTGATTCCTGCAAGCCTCTTTTCATTGAGCGTGGAATCTTACCATTGCCTTGCCTATTTATTTACGAATCTGTAGTATTTGTCAAAACTGACTTAACGGTGGGAACTTATTTTCATGTAACACTGACATTTATAGTTACAACACTCGACGTAGAAGTCATGTTCATAAAGTGTCAGTATCAACAGCTCACTACAAGAAATCCATACATGTACGTTACTTTACAACGCATTGCCAGATGAAATTAAACAATTAAAATTGGTACACAAATTTCAGTCAAAAGTAAATTTTTTTCTGCTGCAAAACTGTTTCTATACAATTAGACTATACTGATCGTCAAAAAGAAAAATAATGTTTACTTTAACAAAGCAGTGATATAGTACAATGAATTAGTTTACATTTGCATTGTATAATTTTTAAAAAAGACTTAAATGCCTGTAACAAGTAATGTACTTCAGCTTTCGGGTCAATGACCCCCATCTCGATCGGGTTTTTTGTCCAGTTTCCCTGATCCATTGAGCATGTGATGAGATGGCTCTTGATTTGCTTCTGAACGTAAATGTAGCTTCACTATGCGCACGTTTTGTTGAGCTTTCCTGTTGCTTGTAGTGGTAGTAGAGCTTAGGGAGAGTTTCTATTTGTTAGCAATAGAGAAAAATCCAATCCGTTCGTTTACCATTACAAATAAATTTTCTATAATTCGGCAACGAAAATATCTAGTTTTTGAAATGTTAATCTCTCGCTTTTTTAATTTATTATTATTATTATTATTATTATTATTATTATTATTATTATTATTATTATTATTATTATTACAATTTTTCATCTTTCAACTATTAATAGTTAAATAGTTGGGAAGGGATTCTGAAACTCATGAAAGCGTGCGCAGATGATTTTCTCCCCTCATACGTCACATACAGTTTTTGACTAAATAAATAAATAAAAACATTTTTTTATTAAACGTCTATTTTCAATATTTTTGCTTGGTAAGTTTTAATGAATATTTGATGCCATTTCTTGCAATACAATTGGGGTGAGTGGACCTAGTCTTACGTCTGATAGCTGTGTATGACCAAATGAATGACTCGATAATTTATTAACCATGTACTTCTGAAGAGAGGTGAAAGCCTGACATATTTTGATATAAAGTAACTCCTGTTTAAATGACCAGCTTTGTCATGTAATAAGGTTTCTGCCTATCATTTTTGTTATAAAGTGAGTAATTCTGTGTAGTTTTCGACTTGTAATAGTTGTAAAACAGGCTTCGGCCTTTCTTTCTAATGTCAAATGGTTCGTCACTAGTTATTTATTAATAAAATGTATTATGATTGTCCAAGCGGATATAGTTGTATCACTTTGAAGGATAATTTTTTAAGCGTCAACTTGAGTCAACCTTGTAACCTTGTTGACTTCCTCGCAAAGTATCCTAAATCCCATATGTTTTCATGTTAGCCTCGTCCAATTCATTAGATGCTCCAGTTATTATACATTATTGTTCGTTAAATACCTTATTAATGAAAAGGGTCCAGGTTAGGGTTTTTTGTCGTATTGACTGCGACTGGCGACCGTAATAAAATAAATTCTTTATTCAAAATTTTGGTAATTGTTTATTTTTCTGTCCCTAATATAACAACCACCATCATAATTTACTCGTTTTAAAATTCAATTGACCATAACGGGTTAGTACCAACCCCTTGAGAGAATCATATTTATAACAGATTTTGTTGGTGCATATTCGGCTGTCGATCGCAATCACATCATCATTTACTAGCTTTAAAATTATATAGACCACAATGCGTCAGCAATGAACCCGCTGAAAAGCATCTGTATAACAAGATCTGTTGAGGCCAATTCGGCTGTCGAAAACCATCAAAATCATTTATTATTTCCTCGCTTTAAAATATCATTCACCGCAACGAGCTCGTACAGACCCGTTGAAAACCATCTTGATAACAAGATCGGTTGGTACTTATTCGGCTGTAGGACACCATCCAAACCACCTGACCATCATTTCCTCGCATTAAAATACCTTAGACAATAACGGCTCAGTACCGACCAAGTTTGAGAATAATTTTCATAACAACATGATAGTGCATATTCCACCACCGATCCCCATTCAGACACTTGAACATCATTTACAAGCTTTTTAACTTTCATAAAAAACAATGGGTCAGCATCGACCTCACTGAAAAACATCTTTGTTGAGAGAATTATTTGTGTATATGCGGTAGTCGATTGCCATCCACACCCTTGGCCATAAGTTCCACGCTTACAATTCCATAGACATCAATGGGTCTCAAAAAGACCTTTAAAAATAGTCGGTGCATATTGGGGTGTCGATCGCCATCCAAACCTGAGTTACCATTTACTCTAAAATTCCGTAATAAAATTTAAATATTCTTTAAAATATCATAGACCACGAGGGGACGCTAACGACCCATAGTGAAACTTTTTAAAACAAAATTCGTTAGTTGATATTCGGCTGCCAGTCAACATCCCAACCATTTATCGTTTACTCGCTCTAATATAGCGCCGGCGGCGCTAGCCGGATGCGTTTACTACGCTCCGTGAAGTCACGAAGGTTAAGCGCATTCGAGACTCGCGGGTTCATGGTTGGGTGACCGGCCAGGAACCCCGGGACCTAACGTCGTCGAGCCCCTGGCCGAAGGGATAAAAGGCAATGACTGACTGCGACGTGACGAGGCTTGACAAATATTAAAAGTAAAAAAGCACTTTAATGGAGGATTACTCCCCAGTGCTAAAGCGCTCAACGCCCCTTAAGGGGGCTTGGAAACGCGTTGCGTCAAGGTGGAGACGCAACAAATTATATATATATATATATATATATATATATATATATATATATATATATATATATATATATCAAAGACCACATTGGTTAAGTACCGACCCGTTGCAAAAATGTATATAACAAGATCTGATGGCGCATATTCAGCTGTCGATCAAAACCCAAAGCCATTATCATTACTTGCTTTAAAATTCCATAGATCACAGTGGGTCGGTACCGAGGTCGATGACAATATTTTTATAACAAGATTTTGTAGGGTCATATTCGGTAGTCTATCACTATCACTTGATCATATTTTACTCGCTAGTATATTAACATAAACGTATATCACCTTTATTAGAGGATTTTGGTGCATATTCCGCCAGAAATTCCCATTAAAACCCATTATCATTTAAACCCGCTTTGAAACTGAATGAGTCGGTATCGCCTTCATTGAAAAACATATTTATGGCAAGATCTATTTGTGCATATTCAGCTGTAGATCGCCATCGTCAACCTTTCTTAAAAACTCCATAGTCCCTACCACCCACGTCGAGAAACATCACATCTGTCGGTGCACACCCAGCAGTCGACAGCCAGCCTAACCCTTTGTCATTTACACTCTTTAAAATTCCATAGACCATGCCGGGTTAGTAACATTAATTTTTATAACAAAATCTGTTGGGGCCTATTCGGCTGTCCGTGACCATCCAAACGTTTATTTATCATTTACGCGCTTTTAAATTTCATAGAGTACATTGGGTCGGTTCCGACTCGCTTAAAACATCTTTATAACGAGATCTAATGGTGCATTTTCAACCCTCCCTACCTTTACCATTAAGAAAGAAAATATTTAACTCGCTTTAAAATTCTACAGACCACAATGGGTCGGTACCGACCCCGCTGAAAAACATCTGTACGTGCATAATCGACTGCCGATCACCATCCTTACTCTAAATAAGTATTTACTCGACTTATATCATAAACAAAGGATAAGTAACGCCATGTTGAAAAAACTATAACAAGATCTGAAGGTGTATATTCGGCTGTCAACCCATCTGCACCTTATATCATAAATTACTCGCGTTATAATTCCACAAATAGCTCTGGAGTTGGTACCGACCCCAATGGAAAAATCTGCATACGATCTGTTGGTGACTGCCGATCACCATCCAAATGATCGATTATTATTTACTCGCTTTGAAATATAAACCACGATGGGTCGTTAACGACCCGTTGAAAATAATCTTCATAAAATTTGTGAGCTGTATGTGAACATCAAATCCCTTTATTGTTAAATTTAAAAACTGGACTGAACTTGTACTTTAAGAATTTTCAGCCGAGAAGCCATCTCAGCCATTACTGGAAGAGATAAATATTGTAAAACTTGTTTTATTATATATTATTATAAATATTATTTGTTATGAAAGGCTTAGTTTTTAAATTTAATTTGAAATACCTCATGTAATTTATTTTTTAAGAGGTTATAAATCAAGATCTGGTGGTTAAAAGCTAAATGTTGTAATTCTATGGTCATAGAAAAGTATTGAAATTGCTATGTGATGGTATAAAAAGCTGTAAACAGCAATAGTTTGGTGACAAATTAAAATTTAAAATTCATGACACAAAATTCTTGTATTTAAAAACACGTTTACGCTCGTTGTAAAGAAACCAGCCATAGAAATGGCTTCTACTAATAAAATCCCAAATTTAGAGTAATTTAAAGATTGATTGGTACCTTGGTCTGCCTTTAACAAGGTTGAAAAAGTTGTTTTTAAGGCAAAAGAAAAAATGATTTTCATGTACATTCCACTGCCGCCCGCTAGAGTGCACTGAACATAGGTGCTCTGGTTGTAACGCCTGTGTATAGGCAACCTGCCAGATGTACTTGTTTGGCATTTTGCCTAACAATAAGGCGCTATAGGTTACTCTTTGACCGAAAATGAGCATACAACCTTCCGGTTATCGATTAGTACTGCGTCACGGCCCAGTGACGTCTGCTATCGCCCCCCACTCCACCGGGGAAGCTATATAAGGGCTCTCCGCCCTTTATTACGTGCCACCCCGCCACCTTCTGCCACTAGCGTTAGCCACAACATCTTGTCTACGTCGGGTGTGCCTCGGCCTTGCGCCGATAGGGTTTTTTCATGTTTTCTTTACAGGTTTTTCTTTTTTAGAGACTCTATTGTAAGATTGAATTTTTGCAAGTGGCCTAATACGCCACCTCGTGATGGAATTGGATTGGTTAATTTTCGAATGATATGTTAATGTTTAAGTATGTTAAGTGATTTAATTTCGCCTTCTCTTACAGTGTCATTTTTTGCTATGTATGTAAATGGTATAGATGCACGTTACGTGTTATCTGAATGTAATGTAGGAACTCGCGTCGAGCCTGACAAGCGGCGTTTTCCACATCGAGCTGCGTAGGGCGTAGTGGCGGCGCAGTCTCATATGTTTACGTAAATGTTCTGCATGTTCTAATGTATGTATGATTGAATGTTGCAGTGCACAGCTCCAAGTCTTGAGTAAGACGATTTTTGCATTGAACCTCTGGAGTATTGACAAGACGAAGGAAGGGCCCATACGTCAGTTGGGAGCCGTGGCTCAATAGAGTACTTCGTATTTTGGCCCCGTGAGCGGCGGAACAAGGTCGCTCGGGTATCAAGCCGCAGTTGGCTCTTTGAGGTGTTCAAACGGTTCTCGTGCAAAGTGACACTGTAAATGGTGTTTATGGTAAAAGGCGTAAAATTTAATTATGTAATCAATCCAATTCTATCATCTACGTAATATGTTGTGGCACTTTTATGGAGTTTTCATTTCAGTTTTGTTTATGAAAAGCTTTAAAATGTAAAAGGTTTTTGGCAAAATTATGCCCATCGCAGCTTCCAATTCAAGCTTGTCTATCATTTTGTAAGGAAAGTCTTCCGAAATCGGAGCTTTTGTCACATTGTCAATCTACGTCAGCCGTTTGCGGTGCTAAAGTGGATCAGTTTGCAAACCAGGTTTGGACGTAGTAATTCTGCATAATTTATGTAAAAGTGTTTCTAAAGGCATTTCTTTGCGTAGCATTTTTCCACTAAATTCTTGGATAATGTTTTTTGTAATTGTAATTCTGCTTTGTTCCTCTTTACAGCCGATTTCTGTGCAGCAGAGGAACTTATATTGTAAATTATTATTGAGAAAATTGTGGTTTTTGTAATTTCTATATGTTCTAATATGTTCTGTAATAAATGTATATGTTATCAAGTGAAGTTGGATTGCATATCTACTGCTTAGATCCCATAGTTAGAAATTCACTTGAAATTTCCCGAACCATGTGCCTTTTTTCCCTTAGAAAATAGCACCTTCTCGAAAGTTAGATGCCTAGGAAGTTTTGTGTTAATTCCGCTCCCATCCATTAGGACCATGCACGGTCACAACTTCCTCAATAAATGTTGATTAATTTCTTTTCGCTGTTCAGTGCAGCTGGCTCTCCACCCTCCCAACCTGTATCATCTTAGAAAGAAATCTTTTTACTCGCTTTAAAATTCTACAGACCACAATGAATCGGTACCGACCCCGGTGAAAAATACCCGTATAACAAGATCTGTACGTGCATAATCGCTTGCCAATCTCAATTTTTACTCTAAATCAGTATTTATTCGCCTTAAAATGTCATAGACCACAAACGGCGCTACGACCCGCTAAAATCTATTTATAACAAGATCAGATGGAGATGACTGTCAACCCATCTGCTTTCTTTATCATAATTTATTTGCGTTATATTCCACAACCAATCCAAATTCCACACCCAGTTGATAGCCATCTTGTTTACACAGATGAATTGTCGGTGCGTATTGTGCAGTCTATACCCATTCGATTCATTGATTATTGACGTTAATTCCATAGACTTCAAATGGGTCGGTACCGACCCTGTTTAAAAACAATTAAACAAGATCTGTTGGTGTATATTCGGCTGTCGATCCCCATTGAAACCCTTGATCGCTTTAAAAATCTATTGTTCTCTTTAAAAATCTACTCGCTTTAAAAATCTATTGACTTTAATGGGTCGTCACCGATCCGGCTGAGAAACATCTTTATAACAAGATCTGTTGGTGTATTTCCGGCTGTCGATGACCATTCAAACGCTTGTTCATCATTTACTCGCTACCTGAGCTTTTATGTCAGTGACCGCTTAATAGGGGTTTATTTCTACGTATTGTTAAATGAACAATCATTTTTTGTTAGCGATCGACATTGACTTGTCGATCAAAGTAAGTGATAAATGAACACACTTTATTAGTGAGCTTAAACATAATTTCAGGCAGTGAGAGAGCGCAGTTAGTGACCGCTTAATAGAGGGTTTTTGTGTACGCGGTTACTGGTCGAACAATGTAGCTGTTAAATTAACAAACCATTTTATTAGTGAGCTTTAACGTTTGTGATCGCTTAATAGAGTTCTCTCTATGCCTTAGTCATAGAATAAATAGAATAGGCGTTGAATAAAGTAACTGTTAAATGAAGAAACTTTTTCGTTGGTAATCATTTATGTAATAACGATCAGAGGCCTCATTATTAAAAGGTTTTCCTCAATTCTTTTCATTGAGCGAACAAAACATACAAGCGAAAACCTTCATTAAACGGTCATGGCAAATATGGTTTACTATTGAAAATCCTAGTTATTAAACAATTACCTACATTCCGTTACCTGTATTGAGCCGTAGCCGAACATATGCCCCGCCCACGAACCAAACCCAAAACGGCGAATCGAAACGTTGGTTCAGGCGGTCCGCCAAGTTACACGTGGCGCGTTAGCGACGTCATCGCCTGACGTCTAGTTATATTTATATATATATATATATATATATATATATATATATATATATATATATATATATATATATTACATTGAATTTGCTTTGTGTGTGATAAATATTGTTTATTTTAAAACTGAGACTT
The DNA here is from genome assembly GCA_011170035.1 of Teleogryllus occipitalis. Classification (NCBI taxonomy): domain Eukaryota; kingdom Metazoa; phylum Arthropoda; class Insecta; order Orthoptera; family Gryllidae; genus Teleogryllus; species Teleogryllus occipitalis. The sequence continues at coordinate 55,764 of BLKR01015166.1, read as the reverse complement.
GAATGCGAGATACGTACCGGTGCACGTGTTTCCGGTTTAAAATCATTTTTCTGTCATTTACATTCGTGGCAGTTTTCTTTGATTGTGAGAGCATGTTAAGATATTTTCCACATACGAAATTAAATTTAAATATATCCTGGACTCGCGTACGTGCATACATCTCAGCGAAACTCTTAGACATGCATAGGGATGTTTTCACAGGCGCTATTAGCACTTTACGAAGAGCCGTGGCTGAACAGCTGTTGCAGCGGAGGGATACTTCTCTGAATTTACATGTGATGTTCACTTGTTTCCGCGAACTGTCACTTTGGCTCATCCTTAGGAAAATCGTTCTATAGCTACGCTCAGGCAGCTCCGCAGAGTACATTCATCCCTTGCGTGTTGTAGAAGCGTGAGAACCCGTGTGAACAGAGACAGGAGTATTTAAAACCTTGCATAATTAAATGGCTTAGTACCCAAATTGGGTCAAAAATCAAAGAACTGATTTAATTGAACATTCAATGAAATTGGATTTAGTGAGGAACAAAAACAAAACTGGCTTTATAATGAAATCTTAAAGAATATTGCTTGCAATACTTGTGTGCATAATATTGCCAACATTATTAAGTGAAGTGTCTAACCTTAATGTTAATTGTAAATTACTATTGACGATGCAAAATAGCTTCAGTAACTTGTCACGTAAGCTTTTTGATAAAATTTGGAGCGTCGGGTTGACGGGGAGTTGGTAAATTAGTAGTTTTTCTTAAATATTTCGAAAGTATGCAGTTTAACACACAATGTATCGTATACAAAAACAATTACATTAAATTGCAAACAAAAATGATCCTGTGTATGATCTTGCTAAAGTTAACGGTTCCAGAGTAACGGGGGGTGTAAAAGGAGAGATTTGTCGTATTTCCTAGATTTTTTGGAAAAATTTTGACATCACTAAGCAAACTATTTTTTATACAGGGCGGGATTACGTTTTGTAAAAGAACGTTGCCATTTTTATGGCCGGTGGTTTGTTAGCGATAAGCCCTTACAGGAACAACCTCACCACCTACTCAAAGGGCGCCACTTTTTTAGGGAAAAGAGGCTTCTACAGGCCTATATCATATAAACCTATGGAACGGAGAAACCCACTCTAAACTTTCTCTGAACAATGCCGCATTAAGAATGAATATCTTTCCAAAATAAATGGTTTTAAAATATACAAATATTAGCTATATAATAATTATGATACATAATTATATAATTTTTAATCATATTTTTAAAACTGCAGCTTTTGGAGGTATTTCCTTAGAAAATAGGCATATTTGGCTGTATATACAACCATATTTTATTAAAATGTGAGAAGTTGAGTCCTCTTCAAACAGCGTCCTCATCTGTATCTTTGTCCATAATGTTCGTGTCCCTCCAATCACATCCTAGGCCGGAGCAATTACTGCATATATTTGAGCAATTTAGACAACGGATACCGTGCCTATTGGTAACGCCTTCATGCCAGGATTCGATCGCTCCGTTCAGCTGCGGATCTGAAGAATAGACTTCGTATTTTTGGGTTCCTTAATCGCTGAGTTATGCACCTAAAATATTCATCAAAACGATACTCTTTCTCAAAATGGCAGAATCAATTGAGATGAAAATAACTTGCAGAATAAACTATATTCGATTTTCAATTAATTTATTCAAAAAACAGAAGTATTAAGTCGATTACAAAAAATATGTAAATGGTAAAGCACAATTACAGCAAACAGATATACATCTACAAATCTACGATATGTGAGAATTACACGGTAATTATAGCTACGTACATAGGCACAATCAAGAACATATATCTTAAAAACCTCACAGAATATATAACCAAAACAACTTGCAACTCCTTAGGCTGAAGTTTGTCTCATCATTCAAAGTCGTTTTATAATCAAAAATATTTATAGTTCTACAATTGTGTTTGGAACGTACTAATGTCTGAAAATGCCTGTGTTACCGATCTTTTAAATTATTCCGACTAGTACAACGCACTGGCTCACGAAGGGCGGTTCTGAAGGTTCATAGATAGATTATGAAGATTGATAGAAGAACCATTCATGAGTACGTACACCTGTGTGTATCAGAATAAGCAATTGTAAATTACTTCTCCATGCGAAGCATTTTTGGCTTTTAATGAGGGATACTCTGCTAAATAGTCTTTCCGTTTGAAGGTCAATTGGTACATTCAGATTCGTAAAGACGTTCTCTCCTGTGAATCCGCATGTGTCCAACCAAATTACTTCTATGTGCGAAGCTCTTCTGGCAAAGGGAGCATTCATAAGGACGTTCTCCGCTGTGAATCCGCATGTGCGTATGTAAAGTACTTATATGTGCGAATCTCTTGTGGCACACGGAGCACTGATGAGGACGTTCTCCGGTGTGAATCCGCATGTGCGTATGTAAAGTACTTATATGTGCGAAGCTCTTGTGGCACACGGAGCACTGATGAGGACGTTCTCCGGTGTGAATCCGCATGTGCGTATGTAAAGTACTTATACTTGCGAAGCTCTTTTGGCACACGGAGCACTGATGAGGACGTTCTCCGGTGTGAATCCGCATGTGCGAATGTAAAGTACTTACATGTGCGAAGCTCTTTTGGCACACGGAGCACTGATGAGGACGTTCTCCGGTGTGAATCCGCATGTGTGTAACTAGCTGACTTCTCCGTCCAAAGCTTTTGTCGCAGTCGGAGCATTTGACAGGACGTTCTCCGCTGTGAATCCGCATATGCAAAACTACTGAACATCTATGATTAAATCTTCTTTTGCAGACGGAGCATTCATAAGGGCGTTCTCCGGTGTGAATCCGCATGTGTCTATCTACATAAATTCTCTGTGCAAAACTTTTGTCGCAGACAGAGCATTTATACGGACGCTCTCCGCTGTGAATCCGCATGTGCCTATCTACATAAATTCTCTGTGCAAAACTTTTGTCGCAGACAGAGCATTTATACGGACGCTCTCCGCTGTGAATCCGCATATGGGCAACTAAATTACTTCTCCGACCAAAACTTTTGTGACAGACGGAGCATTTATGAGGACGTTCTCCATTGTGAATCCGCATATGGACAGCTAAATTACTTTTCCATCCAAAGCTTTTGTTGCAGATGGAGCATTTATGACGGCGTTCTCCACTATGAATCCGCATATGGAGAACTAAATTACATCTCCACCCAAAGCTTTTTTGGCAGACGGAGCATTTGTGGGCACCTTCATCGCTGTGAGTCGCGTCGCAAAGTGAACGTTCATTTTCACTCGTGCAATGTGGTTCGGGGAAATGAGAAGCATTCCTAGCCGAATTCTTGTTCTCTGTAAATCTCTTGTTTGTCTTCATTCCGGTGCTCTCAAGCCTTAGCCCATTTCCTTCCCTGCAGACGTCACTATTTTCTTCCATGGCAGTTTCAAATCGAATCTTCGAGTCGATGACGGTGTCCTTCGCGTCATATTCTCCATCTGTGGGCAGAAAAGCATTGTTAGCAGGAATTCGATTGATTGATTTTTTCGTGTTTCCGGGCGCGTCAACTGCTTTGCTCATTAGTCCCATAAGTGTAATGTATGTTTTTCTCAGGATATGGCAGTGAGCTTCCCCCGCTGGATGGCGAGATCCGGCGCCGACCTACCGTCGGCTAGTGGGGTTCCCCCTAACCAGGACTCTCCCATCAGCGGGGCACCGCCCCAATCGGGGCAAGCTCTAAGCTCCCGTCCGGACTCCCGGAATATGTGATAGTGTAGTGCATGTTAGTTTAAGTGTGTGTGTAAGGGGAGAGGATAGGACAAGAAAGAGGAAGGAAAGATCGCGCACGGTCCGTGACCCGTTTGTTAGGGTACTGCTCCGGCATTCGCCTGGTGTTGATCGGAGAAATCACGGAAAACTACTGATGAGAGCAGCCGGCCGCTAGAATTCTCCTCCAGACAGCGACTGAATTCGACCTAGCTGAAGAGCTAGTGTCGAAAATCCTGCCGCCGTCAGGACTGGAACCTAGAAAGTTCCGGTCAGAGGCGCTGCAGTGACATCAGTTGATGCACTGAGCTACCGCTCCCAGTAGCAATTCGAAGTTCTCTCTACAGAGCGAGGAATGCGATCTGACAAAAACAAAATGTGTTTAGGGTCACAATGCGAGTTAAACCTTGCTGTATTACAGCTAATAGGCAAATGTTCATTTCTAAACGAAGCCATTAAAGTTATGTTTTCCTTTTCGCAGTCTGAATGTACTTTCCGCGATGAAAGTTCAAATACAGCTTGTCCTAAAACTATACTTCTTTTCGTAAGCCTTTACTCAATATCTAATTAACGTGTATTATCCTAGTCACCTAAATCGAAAAGTGTGTTAAGTCCGATATACACGGTACAGTTTTCGTTCAGATTGGACGTACAGAAAACGTGCAGTCCAGACTGCACGTTTTCTATATGAACGTGTTCATAATTTTTCATGCAAAAGGCCTAGAGTATGACTTAAGCCGCAGAATGATTTTGTGAAGTTATATATTGTGATAAAACTCCTTTTTTCCCAATTCCTGACTTCCTATATTTATTCGCTATACTCCTCATGGTTAATTAATACCAAATAAAGATCATAACCAGAACCCACACACAGAAACACCACCACTGACAGTACTCGGACGGCGCCGGCGCGATTCAGTTGTTTCTCTTCACCGCCTAGCGGCGGCCTGTGGCGATTCGTGCCGAAAACGTGTAGACCGTGTATACGCGACTTTTGGATTTTGTACTAGTTTCGGATCTGGAAGTTTGTGTATAGAAACTGTATGAGTATCTGCACAAAAACTCTACCGTGTATACCGGGCTTTAGCGGCTGAAAACATTCTTTGTATCAAGCTTCTCAAGCTCAGCTAAATTTTCACAAGAATTAGTATGTGTAGTGGTTTTGAGAATGAAGGACCTGTCCCGTTAGCGAAGACATTTCCAATTTTATAAAGGTGAAAAGAGAAGAACGAGAATCGGAAGTTGAGAAACTGAGGAAAGAGGACGTTTACATTTCGTCTTAAATTTCTTCGTCGGTGAAGTAGACTGTCAACAGGTGGAGCGTGCACAAGTGGGAAATAATAGTATTTGCTTCTGAAGTTCGGAGAGTGTTATCATTTTCTAAGAGAAGACAATCCTAACTATAAACCGAACAAAGATTTTAACACCATCAAGCGCTAAATGTCTCTCAGTCCCTGACATAAAGGAAGTCCTTTGTAGGAAAATGTGCACATTTACATTTTGCCAATGTTCCTTTACGAAACTTTTATGGGACAAAATTCATGTACTCGTATTTCACATTAAAACAGTAAAATACGAATTAATGAAAACAGCTGAAAAAGTGCATATCACAATTATACTGGGCATTATAGATCTTAATACTCACCAACAGACTGCTGGTTTTTACCATAAAAATGTTCAATGCTCAATGGCAAAGGGTCCTGCAGCAGAAAAAAAAGTCAAATACATCACGACACCAGAAGTAAATTGCCACATAAAGAAAAATCTCCAAAAGCTGCAGTTTTAAAAATATGATTAAAAATTTTATAATTAGATATAATTATTATACAGCAAATATTTTTATATTTTAAAGTCATTTATTTTGGAAAGATATTCATTCTTAATGCGGCATTGTTCAGAGAAAGTTTAGAGTGGGTTTCTCCGTTTCCCAGATTTATATGATATAGGCCTGTGGAAGCCTCTTTTCCCTTAAAAAGTAACGCCCCTTGAGAAAGTGGTGAAGTTGTCGTTCCTTCAAGGGCTTATCGCTAACACTCCATCGGCCACTAAAATCTCAACGTGTTTTACAAAACACAATCCTACACAAAAAAATAGTTCCCTTGGTGAGCATTTTGTTCAAAAAATCTAGAAAACACGAAAAATGCATACTTTTACAACCTCCGTAACTCTAGAGCTATTCACTTTAGAAAGATTATGCACAAGCATAACCATTTTCGCTCGCAATTTAATGTAGATTATTTTTGTATATTGTATGGCACTTTTTGCGCTAAACCGCGTAGCTTTTGAAATATGTACGAAACACTGATAAAAACTACTAATTTGCCAACTTCCCTCCCCCCATTCCGACGCTCAAAATGGTGTAATGTTTTACCAAACAATATGTGGACTGTATTGAACAATTTGGAGTTGGAGGGAAAATTTTACTTTGGATGTTGAGGTTAGAACGTTTTACGGACTAATTCCACAGTACTAATGATGATGGCTCAACGAATCTACATAAGGGGAGCTACGCAGTAAAGTAATCACCAAGAAACAACCGGATGATTTTTCAGTGATGTTCGCTATTGTTGAAGCCCTGGGATACACAGAAAGACATAGTGAAGACAGAACTACGATAATAACGGACTCTAAAAGTGTCATTCTAGCCTTGAGGAGCGTGGCCAGCGACGATGAAATTATCCGGGATATAGTTATAATAATTCACAATTTGAAAACTGATGGCAAAGGAATATCTTTCTGTTGGATACCATCACGCGTCGGCATAGCAGAAAATGAAATGGCTGACAGAAAAGCGAAAGATGCTGCTAAAAGAAGGGAAAAAGTGATATTATATTAAGTTACTACCAATATCACAAATCAATATTCAACTGGAAAATAGACGCAGCCATGAATGGAATGTTTTAAGCTGCAAACTAAGAAGCATTAGTGTGTTTCACGATATTCATCCAGCTGTCACTTTCTGCAGAGCTGTTCAAGTAGTATTAATGAGACGCAGAATTGGTCACATTGGTGTGACCATGGTGGAAATAACCACCATGGATGTAACCAATGAACTCGGGTTCACCCATCAACATTACATCTCGAACAATGCTGCAGCCATGTGCAATATGATCTTTCTTCTCTGTTGAGCACATTTCCGTATGCATTGAATCCGAGACCAAAAGACTAAAATACAATCTGAGCTCACAAGCAGTAGTGCTAAAAAGTAGGGAATTATGTAACAAATTTATTAAATTCCTCAAAGAAATCAATCTGTACAGCCACATATAATGTTTTTCTCAAATACTGTTTAGATTAAGATTCTGCTTTAACTGTAATCATGAACTGAGCACAACCTGAGATTAATGTATTGTACTAACTAAAACTAACGATATAATTTTAGGATAACGTATTTGAAAATTTATGGTATTGTAATATAAATGTAATGAGAATGAAGTTGCTTATAACGGAAGTGGTTAATGTGATCTCAAATATTATCTATCAGCATTTCCTCAACGGATCAGGGAAACTGGTCAAAACCCTGAGCAAAATGGGGGTTATTGACCCGGAAACTGAAGTACTCGTACACAACTTGTTATAGATATATTAAGTATTTTTTTTAAATTATACAATACAAATGGAGCTAACACCTGGCAACTCCATGGTAATTTTATACGGGAAGAATGTAGTTTGGGTTTGCAACCGGAAGATTTTTTTCCCCAGAGTTACGTGCGATTTCTTAGTAGTAAAATTTCATTTCAAACAATTCATATTTATTTACGCCTTTCTTCAGATATCTACTGCAGGTAGGTACTAATCGTATTTACTCAGGATCGTCAACCGTTAGCTTTTCACATGAAACATTACAAACATTTAAAAATGTAATACAATGACATTTTTTTAACAAAACCTCAAAAATACCAGTAACAAAATCTCCTCCCACAAAATTTATCTCTAAAAGGGAATACTTAAATCTGGCAACACTGGAGAAAGGTTGCGAATGGTAAACAGTTTCGTGCCATTTGGAGATTGTCAACAGCGACAGTGGTAGCTGTTAATTCTGTGCTATCTACAAAGAAAAAATTGATACTGGCATTTCTATTTGTATCCTGTAATTTTTTATATCAATGTTTCTGGAAAAAAGAATCGATATGAAGAAAAATCGATGTTCATCCATTGATATTTTCCAAATGAAAGTACAATGTTTTAAAAACGTTTTGTGCCATCCCTATTTGCAATGTTCCTTCAGTGTTGCCAGGTTCAAGTTTTTATCCATAAATTTGGGGTTTTATTCACTTTTGCAGGTAGATCTATAGGAAATATCTTGATGTATTTTTTTTTATTTTTTGTCTTTGGAAACTTATTATACTTTGAAAAAAAAACATTTGATTTAATATAATTCTAACCAACAATAAACAATCAAACAGTGGAAATAAACTGGTTCAGTTTGCATTGAACTCTTCAGATGATCAGATATTACGATTAAACTAAACGTATACAATCAAATTTTACAAACGATTCATCTCCGACTACCCAAAAAGAGAATCTAACTTATTTATGCAAACAATTTTTAAATATATAGATTGTGGTATAAAATTATCAACATACCAAATTTAAAATAATTTTATTCCAGATGTTTTTTGAAATATACTGTTTATAATTATTATTAACAAATCATACAAAATATTGTTTTTATTAACATAAACCAATATTTCTTCAGCCATCTTTGAAACAGTATTAATTACTATAGTTTATAACTATTGTACTATTGTAGTGCTTAAAAAGATTTACTTTTTCCATAAAATCAATGAAGAATATTTGGGTTTCAATATTGATTTCTCATCATTTTTCAACAAGACTTCATTTTATTCATGAGGATCTGACCAACCAACCATTGTAATACACATTTTTAACCAAAAATGATTCAGTCAAGTTTAATACTATGAAACATTAAACAATAAAATGTTTTATAACCAGGATTTACTGAACATGTCAAAAGCCGTAAAAAATATCAGAGGGGAAAGTATTTTTTTAAACTTGAGTTTGATTATAAAACAATCTCATAAGGACCCCTGAAATTAAACATGTGACCAGAAAAGTTTTACATTGGTATTAGTCTCACAAAATCTGTTCAAAGAAGTGCTTCTACTCATTAATCTGAATTATTTGAAATCTTCTAATGATATTACTAACATATAACAAACTGTGCTAAAATAAAAATTGACTCTGTGAAGTGTAATCACTATTACCTCCTGGATGAGAGGATCAAGAAAATTCAATGAACACTATAGTAAATATTAATTTATTCACCCATAATGATGGCAAATTCTGTTTACCTATGTCACAATTCTAAAAAAACAACCTTGTTAAAAATATTAAGTATTTCCTGCTATCAAATACAGAGACAATTATCCTCCTTTCTTCATTTTCATGTCTTCTCTATATATCCCAATTTCTGAAAAATTAAATTTCTTGTACTGTCTAACAATAAATAGAATACAAATGCACTCACTATGAAATTGTAAACTTCGTCTTGAGTATGATGATCATATTCCAGTTTTACCTGAAATGAGAGACAATTTTTAGAAAACGTTCACTGCTCCCACATCTAGTCTCAGAGAAGCTCTTGATTACAATTTCTTATAATGCAGGGCCTATTATCAGGCCTACATATTTATTTCTTTATTCATATTTATTCCATCAGTCAAATGAACTATTTATAAAAAAATTATTTATTAGTAATATTTTCTACAATTTTTAAGAAAACAATTTGAAATTTGAAAACCTAAAACAAAAGTAGTGTTTCATTTCTTTATAAAATATATTTTCGAAATCAATGTTTCTTGATAAAATAATAAAACTTACGTTTTCTAACTTAATCACACACTCAGATACTATTTGTATTTGGTCCATGTTATTAAGAAATTTTGCAATCCACTGTTTCAACACAATTGGAGAATACGTTTAATCGTGTTTCTTCCACTAGGCAAAAGTGTCGGATAGGACTGAACAGCAGTGTTGCTAAAGGTACATTGCCCGAATTCGGGATCTTAAGCGTCGCATTGCGGATTTTTGCGGAAACTGGGCAGTAACGATGTGGATATAATAAATAATAATAATATAAAGGTGCGCACAAATGTGCATTTGTTAATTTAAACTCAGATGTGTTAAGGACATTGCGTCATTTTATCAGCCTATTACATGATCACAGACTAGTAACACAGTTCCGCAGCTCTATGCTTTTACCTATGCTGAAAATGGGCCGTACTGCCAGCTATAGCATCACTAGCGCTCCAAGTGGTCAGTAAGCTGGTCGCTCCCTCGTACCATAGCTTATGTACGACGCTAGATCAAGAATTTGACGCCGTAATTATATTATTTTGAAAACCTAATTCACATTCTAGTCCAATTTTATCATTTGTTGTTATTAAAGAAAGCTTAAAAGTAGAAAAACCTAAGAACAACATCTAATATCCTGTAGAATTTCTTCCGAGGTTGGCAGAGCGAGATTAGATCCTTGACGTTTCAGAAGGAATTTCTTTTATAAACTCCAGAATGTGGCAATTAAATGAATATTTGGGTTTTCTTCTGGTGAACAGTTGCGAAACTAAACAAGAAGCTAGTATTTATGCACAATTACCACATGAAACATACTCATATAACATACAGAAAGAAATATTAGTTTTCAGTTACACATACAATTATTAGTATACATACAGTTACACACATCAATTATTATTTTTTAGACATTACATCAGTGTCATAACACTGTCACAGCAATTATCTTCTCTTCGGAAGATGCACACATCAGTGGAGGGATTTGCCTGTTTATTTACTATTACCAGGAACACTACGAAGAGGTTTCTTCCATGTTCCCATTCATACAACAGTAAGTACAAAAGCTCTTTAGCCTGCATATTCATATTTACAGATCACACAAGAAGTAAACAAAGGAAATAATAGCTATGTGTACACAATTGTTTTCATACATTCCTAATTTATAACATTTTCTTTGCTAGATATGTATTTTAATAAAGCACTAATCTTAATAATTAGAATAGAATAGCTTAGAATATTTACTTTTCTACTTAGGAATACATGGAATACTTCCGGTAGTAGCGTTTTCTAAGGAATTCCTAAAAATTCACAAAACAAACATCAAACAATATTAAAATATAATACTAAATACAATTTTACAAAATTAATGTATTAACCCTATTTATTAGTCTAATTTTAAAATTTTTGACATTCTGAGGGAAAGTCTCCAGCACTGCTGCAGGTAATTTGTTCCAATTTGTTATCGTTCGGTTTACAAATGAAAATTTACCTACTGTACATCTGTTCTCTGTTTTCTTTACAGAATTTTGAAGCCATGATACTTCCGCGCGACGTAAGTTGGTTTTTTGTCTTGCCCGTACTTCACCCCACGGACGATTCCCTCTTATTGATTTGAATAATGCAGAAAGATGTAATTTCTCTCTGAAGGTTCCCACGATATAAATTCAGTATTTGAATGTCCTCTCCTAACAAATTTTGCGGCATATTTTTGTACTTTTTCGAGAGATTTTATTTGCCCTAAACGATAAGGGTCTCAACATATGGAGCCAAATTCTAATATCGGACGTACTAGAGACGCGTACCCTAATTCCCTTGATTTCCACTTTCTTTCCTAAGTACTCTAATTACAAAGTGTAATGCCTTCCACGCCTTTTTCACTACATAATTTACGTGTTCTGTCCAACCCAGATCCTCGTTTAGTACAATTCCCAAATATTTACAGCATTTAGCCCTCGGAATATCCTTATTTCCTAACTTAGATTTGATGTCTGCCTTTCTAGAAGGCGGGATTCTGATGAAATTGCACTTACTGAGATTTAATTTCATTTCATTTGTAGTAGCCCATGATTCTAGCTTATCTAAATCAGCCTGCAATAATTCTGCATCACTTGCGTTCTTAATTTCCCGATAAATTATACAATCATCTGCAAAAAGACGTATTTTTGATTCAATTCCCTGCCAAATAAATAACAACGGACCTAAGACACTTCCCTGTGAGCACCCTAAATTACTCACAATTAAATAGTCTGTATTTCTCTTAGGAAAATGCGCAAATTGAGCATTAACTGGCTTCTCTCGAAATGTTCTGCGCTTAAGCTTATGTTACCAGGAACAGAAACAGACGTATTACCAACTTACTGGCCGCTTGGAGGCGCTAGTGTCGCGCCAGGACTAAAAATTCGCTCTAAGCTGCAGGACTGTGTTACTTATTAGACTGTGGCATGATAGCGGTCACTAGGTTTTGCCATGGTGGAAATAACAAGGTGTAGCGGTGCGCATGCCGCCGACTGTGGACCAATAATATTATATCCCACCAACTGTGCGCCAAATTCAAATTATCCACGCAGGCGCGGACATTTGAAAATTATTTAAAATAACGATATTTGTTATTAAAATTACTCGTTTAATTTAGTGAAGACCTTCAATATTAGTTCATTGGTGATATTCATGAAATGCTCGCAGTTTAAATATTTCAGGTCTTGTATACAAAAAGTGTGAACAAATACAATGACCTGACCTAACATACAATATTTGGCCACGTTATTATAATCACTTTTCTATTTCGTTTCTTTTAAACTTATGTTTTCTACTATTTGGGGGGATGTGTTCCACACGTTTGTCACTATTTATGGCCGTTTTGAGACAATTTGTCCCTGAATACGTACTGAAGGTACAAAAATAATCTTGTTTCTTGCAATGTGCAACATTGTGTCACTTTTACTTTTGAAAGAGTTGTATCTTCCAGTAAATCTAATTTGCCGTTTTTATGTAGTCAAGGAAAATATAATGGTGTACCTCCTTTTTTCTTTTTTAAAGATTTGGCATGAGAGGAATCAATGGGCGGCATTGAGTTCGGTCTAACTTTCATATCAAAGATAACTAGAATAATAACAATAATTAATACCAAAATTAGAAGACAATCAGCAGAAATATTAACTTATTTTGGTTAAAGAAATGTGATACGATTTCCTAAATGCCAAGTACAGAAGATGAATGATAGCTATTTTTTGTTCGTGATTTTTGAGTTATTATAGGCTACTATATGTGGCCAGGTATAGTAAACACTCAATTTCACTTTTATTTGTATTTTTATAATTCCTCAACATAGTTTCAGATTTGCTATGATGATTGGTACGAACGCAAAAAGATATGAATGTCAAGTATTGAATTTTAGTGGATAGGACTACTCTACGAAAATCTATCATATACTTTATAGATTGAAAACAAGCAAGCAATAATATTAAATATAATTCTATGTTGATGCTATTTATTACTTTATAAAATTTTTCAAATGTTTCAAGTATCCGCAAAGAACATAGAGGAGAAGAAATATATTGTAATAAGGCTTTACAGCTGTTTCTAACCATTTAATATAGGTGGAAATAACCACCATGCACCATGTTATTTCCACCATGGGTTTTGCAAAGTTCGCACACGCAGGCTTCGTTCGGCTCGTGGAAGCTCTTGGTGCTGCAGAACTTGGTGGAAACTGTGAACGGCAAATAGATACGTCATGGAGTTTCTAAGTTCATAATTTGCTTGCTTCCATTCTTTCATCGTGTAGAGTATTCAGGCCATGTGGCTTTCTTATTATCACGATTTGAACGGAGTGCTCGTAGGCTGCCGTATTTGGCAATTCCTTTTGTATTCTATACTTGGGTTTTTCTAACGTTGCATCTGAGGGTAGTATCTCCAAGATGGAATATACTTTTTGCGTCTTTCTTGGTCCTGCCGCAAGACGTCGCATGATCGCGACCGTATCAAGCAGTGCTGCAAATCAAGCTACTCTAGAGGCAGGACTGAGAAAGACGCGAAAAACCGTGCCACATTCCCATCTTGGAGATACTACCCTCAGATGCCTTGTTAAAAAAACCCAAGTATAATATCTTGTAATAAAATGCGTCTCCTTCCTCAGTTCGAAGGCTAGTCTCGATGGAACGGATTTTCCAACTCCCAAAATTCATTTCATGAATCTGGCTTTGATTTTTTCCAGTATTACTAGGTCTGATATATTCAATTTTTCCCAAATCAAATTGAGCCCGAATGTCGCAACAGGGGTTATGACGGTCTTGAATAATGTCATTGCTGCTTCAGTTGATAATTGTTGGTTATTGATCTTGTGCGTTGCTTTTATCGCAACTAAGCTTTTCCAAATTCCTAACTTAAGCCTTGGAGGCTATTAGTGTAGCAAAAGGTTATCGCATAAAGGTTCTGCATACAAAGGTTCTTGTATTTACGTTAGAAATGATATCGATTCTATCTCCTCGACGCTTTCATTTCATCACGTGCCTTCCTCTTCAAAAAAATGTTCAAACATTTCACGGACAAGCGATTCTTCGATAGCACAAGGGAATAAAACATCTTGTAAACACAAACGAATTCTTTTTTCATTTCGAAGCATCATAACGTATCTCATGATTTCCCCCTCTACTTTTAAAAAAACACAGATCATTGTTAAGAAAAGTCATAAGGCTGACTAAAATCATGAAACACGATGGGGACATTTTGAACTCAAATAACAAAACAAAAGCAACGTGGAATGTAATAAAAATACGACCAAATCAACTAGAAACCTTGTAGAGAATGTTTTAAAACATTACAACAGAGATTAGAACGATCCGGCAACAGTGGCTAGTCTCAACCACTATTTTTTGAGAATTGCTTCTGATCTCACCTAGGGTTTTTAGCCACAAAATTCAAAACGGGCGCAAAGATGGAATAATAAAAAAAGCTTCATATAACGTTTCAACGAACAAGGTGATCATTTGGGCATTTAAAATTATCGCTTACATTGTGAGGCCAACTGGTGCCTGAAGCTCATTGGCTGAAGGCGGTTACGATGCCATAGAGCTCATCTTTCTCTTTCCATCATGGGCACGGTGCAAGACATTTCTTATACCGTGAGCATGGGCTTGGTAGGGCCGGTCCATGGTGTTATTTCCACCATGGGCCGGTCCATAGACATACCTATGAGGCGTTACGATTCTACCGATTCGATTCTGAGATCGATTCTTTTCTTTCGTTTCCAATGGAATCAGTATTCGATTCCTTTGCTTCCGATTATTGCTAGAATTGATAGCAAAATGCCGAATTCGAATCAAATAATTACCGTTTTATTTATTCCACTATTTCTGACAAGTACGGAAGATTTATTCTACAACTTCTAATTATACAAAATTATTATCTTGTACATTTAGAAAAAAACTCACTCAAATTGATGGTTGACAGTCACGAGTACATTATATTTAAAAGATTTTAAGAATTTTTCTTTTTTGGCAAAATTAACTTTGAGTATGCTTGCGCTTCATTTAGACTAGTGACTAATAAGAGCGGAATTTGCATTGTGTAGGAGTGTTTATTGCATAAGTAATTTTTCATATAGTTTTCACAATCTATTATCAAGATCTAATAATAAAATAATGTCACAAATTTATTACAATTAAATAAAGAAAACGACATTATTTACCTTAAGAGAAAAAAGAAACAGCCATTCAACAAACTTCTAATCATCGTCAATGAAATTTGAGATATATGCTTTTAATAAAGACATTCATGAATTAATTTTAACAATCGTTCAGTTACTTTAATTATGTAGAAACAATAATCAGTAGAAATTTTAATAACCAATTAGAAAATGTTCTTTCGCACGTGACACAATGAAATCTTCGTTTAAACCAAGTAATTGGAATAAAATAATTTGATCAGCATAACTTGTGTCTAAATCAAACACATTACTTAAAGATTTTAACTGGAATAAGATAATGACACTTTTGAGCAAAGAGATTTTGTTTCTTACTGCTCTGTTTTGCAGTAAGGTGGAACCTGAGTAAGATCCCAGTACTATCACTCTGGGTGTAAAGGCGAGTGTCAGATGATGGAAGCCGCAGTTTTTTTTAAATTTGTTGCGTCTACTTCGACGCAACGCGTCTCCAAGCCCCTTGGAGTAATCTCGGAGTAATCCTCCCATTACTGCGCTTGTTTTATGGAGTAATCCTCCGTTAACATTGTCGCGTCTCGTCGTAGTCGGTTGTCAAGAGGACCGCCAGGTAGCATCTCCGCGTACGCGCCTCCTACCGCGCGCTCCTGCGTCACTACCCAGCGGCCAGAATTGGGAAGGAATAAGGATAGGGGTTGGGATTAGGACACTTCACAGGGGTTGGACTAGCCCTTGTGAAGCAGCTGAACTCGTTTTGTTGGAACAAATTTCACTTGAGATTCGACGGGAATCGAACCCGGATCTCAGTGGTGAAAGGGTTGCGACTTTGCAATGAGCCACGAGTTCACTTAATGGTTAGCTTCAGGTTAATGGTAAACAGGAGTGTTGGTTTTCTTTTAGTGCTTTAAGATCTTCCATTGTTAAAGATTTTCCTTTTCTTACACGGGCTTAAGAAGGTTTTGTTTTGTGTAGGTACACATTTTCGAAGTGCAAAAATATTATTCTTTTTTCTAAAATGAACTTGAATTTCCACTAGAACCAAGTTGTGTGCGAAAGAAGAGTTGTGGCACCTGCCACCTGAGATTCCTTTCTTACTCATAATGTTACTTATTTAAAAATGCAACTACTATACTTAGCTTTTTTAATGTGGCATCTGTGGGTAGTATCTCCAAGATGGAATATACTTTTTGCGTCTTTCTTGGTCCGGCTGCATGACGTCGCGTGATCGCGACCGTATCAAGCAGTGCTGCAGGTCAAGCGGCAGGACTGAGAATGACGCAAAAAATCGCGCCGAATTCCGTCTTGGAGATTCTAACCACAGATGCCACGTTAGAAAAAACCAAGCATAGTTGCGCGACTGATCTCGACAACTCGCACCGCGGGGAGAGGGGACTAGTGCCTACGTCACATCATACGCATGTTACCAACTGCAACATTATTAATTCTATTAGTGTCTCTTTTGACCTTAATATAACATGACATTATAGGCGATAAATTACAACGAATAATCAAGTAATTAATAGCAACCACATGTGAAAATAATTAGTGAGTGGTAAAACTGCTCATTAATGATATTTGTTATTAGTCTACGTTTGCTATATTCTTCTAAATAATTGGAATCATTGCTTACATTATCAGTTGCATTTACATTGCGGTTTTACATTATTCCGACTTTTTCCAGTATTCTAGTTTCTGTACGTGGAATAAAATAGCAAATAAAAACACAAGGCACAGTAAGGAGCAGCGAAAACGCGAGAACTGGAATTATTCGGAAACAACAGTAGGCAGCTCTGAAACCTTACCGTTCCGTTCCTTGTGAGACCAAGGTATTGACCAGGTGGGTGAGGGGTTAGCTTACTGGCCTCTGAACCTCCAGTGCGCGGGTTCGATCCCTGCCGAGGAACCCGGATTTTCGAAGGGCGGAAAATCCACAGTAGCCATGTCACTCTTGTGGCATGTAAAAGAACCCTGGCAGGATGCCCGACAAAATTAAATCCCTCCGACAACATCCCGCCCTAACGAGATCCCACTTTCTTCCAACCAGACATTTCCGATATAGTTAACTGAGCCCGACATCTGGCGGAGAAAGTGAGAGTCAAATCCCAAGCGCAGACCGGACTGCCCACGGGGTGCGCCTGCTTAGATAAAAAGTCCCCAGACCCGCGTCGGGGGTAGGCTTCGAAGGAAGCCTGGTGCGGAACACTGCCTACGGGCAGTCTCCCCGCAAAAATAACCCGTACGAATATATTGACCAGTCCGTGCCGAGTCGTGATGGTTTATTTATTTTACGTCCAAAAACAGTTGAAACTGCGTATGACGTGCTTTGGGGAGAAGTGAATTCTGTGCACATTTCCAAAATTCTGTGATCCCTACACTGAGTCATATACTACATAAATTTTGGAAATTTAAACAAAAAGCTCTCATGTAATAAAATATATTTTCAAGGATAAATAAGCAATACATTTTGGGCTCTTACCCATGATGTCCTTCGTCAAGGAATAATACTTCCTGCCGCAACAACATGGAAACGATAATTTGAATAACTATATTTCCCACTTAATTCTGGAAGTCGTGCACCAATAATGAAGTTGCATTTATGTCCAGAAGCAAAACAAGGGGCCATCTCAGCATTTGCTCAAAGGATCAGGGAAACTGGACGAAAAACCTGATCGAGATGGTTGAGCTCTAGGGAGCACAAACGTCAAGAAAAGTCACGTGACAAGTACTTATTTTCGCCTGACCCGACTTAACTCAATATTTATTGCTGTTATTCACAGTTTATTCTTATTTCTATTAGTTTCAAAGTGAAATCACTAATTGGTCCAAGAAAAATTTATATTATGTGGGTTGACGGACTTGTATATACAAGTTTTGAAAATTTACGTAGGATTTTTTTATCAAAATTTGAACTACTCCCGATAATATTGACGAAACACTGGTGCCCGAAGCTCATTGGCTGAAATCGGATATGATGCCAGAATTTGATCGCTACGTTTAGTTGTGGATCAGAAGAGTAGACTCGGGATTTTTAGGCTCCGTAATCACCCAGTTATGCACCTAAAAAAGTCTTAAATAGGCAGAATCAATTCAGATGAAAATGACTTTGAAGAATAAACTGCATTCCATTTTAAACTACTTTATTCGAAACATACTATAACAGTTACATGAAACAGAGATATACTTCTTCAAAACAATGATGTGAGGAATATACCCTGCTATACGGATAGGAAGAATTAAATACACATACCTCTAAAACCTCACACAATAAACAATCAAATTTTCTTCAAAATATTTAGAATCATTGAAATTCGTTTTATAATAAGAAATGATATTTTTAGTTCTTTATTTGTGTTTGGTGCGCACTAACGTTGACTGAAAATGCCTGCTGTACATTAACCATCTTTTGAAACATCCAATAACTAGCACAACGCATTTGGTTTATCAAGTGCCTATATATTTTGAAGGTTTAGATATAAGAACCCTTAATAAGTAGGTACACCTGTGTGAATCAGGAAGTGCAATTGTAAATTATTTCTCCATGCGAAGCATTTTTGGCTTTTAATGAGGGATGCTCTGCTAAAAAAGTCTTTCCGTTTGAAGGTCAATTGGTACATTCAGATTCGAAAAGACGTTCTCTGCTGTGAATCTGCATGTGTCCAACCAAATTACTTTTATGTGCGAAGCTCTTCTGGCAAAGGGAGCATTCATAAGGACGTTCTCCGCTGTGAATCCGCATGTACGTATGTAAAGTACCTATATGTGTGAAGCTCTTTTGGCACACGGAGCACTGATGAGGACGTTCTCCGGTGTGAATCCGCATGTGGGTATCTAATGAAGATCTCTGTCTACATCTCTTTCGGCAGACAGAGCATTCATAGGGACGTTCTCCGATGTGAATCCCCATGTGTGCAACTATGTAACTTCTCTGTCCAAAGCTTTTCTCGCAAACGGCGCATTTATAAGGTCGTTCTCCGCTGTGAATCCGCATATGCAAAACTACTGAACATCTACGTGTAAATCTTCTTTGGCAGACGGAGCATGCGTGAGGAGATTCTTTAGTGGGGATCTGCTTGTGTATAACTAAACGACTTCTCTGCTCAATGCTTTTCTGGGTGAGGGAGCAACTGGAAGCATCTGAAAGCATATTCTTTACATCAGCTTCTCAAGGATATTTAAAGTTTCACAAGCTTTAGTATGTAGCGGTATTGAAGCTGAGAGCAGAGGGAAGAAGACGTTCAAATTTCGTTGATTGATTGATTTTTTCGTGTTTCCGGGCGCGTCAACTGCTTTGGTCATTAGTCCCGTTAGTGTTGTGGATGTTTTTTCTCGGTAGATGGCAGTGATCTTCCCCCGCTGCATGGCGATATCCGGTGCCGACCTACCGTCGGCTAGTGGGGTTTCCCCTAACCAGGACTCGGCCACCAGCAGGGCACCGCCCCAGTCGGGACAAGCTCTAAGCTCCCGACCGACCTCCCGGAATATGTGGTAGTGTAGTGCATGTATTAACATGCACCACACTAAGGGGAGAGGATAGGACAAGCAAGAAGGACAGATCGCGCGCGGTCCGTGGCCCGTTCGGTAGGGTACTGCTCCGACATTCGCCTGGTGTTGATCAGAGAAACCTTGAAAAACTACCGATCAGAGCAGCCGGCCACTAGAATTCTTCTCCAGACAGCGACTGAATTCGACCTAGCTGAAAAGCTATGTCGATAATACTTCCGCAGTCGGGACTCGAACGTAGGATCTCCCGGTCAAAGGCGCTGCACTAACATCAGTTGCTGCACTGAGCCACGGCTCCCGGTAAGGACAGCTAAAGTTTTACAAGTTTAGTATCTAGTGGTATTAGCAACGAAGGACTAGTCTCGATAGCGAAGACATTTCCAATTTTATAAAGAAGGTGAAAAGAGAAGAACGAGAATCGGAAGCTGAGAACAGGGGGAAGAAGACGTTCAAATTTCGTCTTTGAAATATTCATTGAAGAGGACTGTCAGAACTCAGAAGCGGAGCGTGCACTAGTTAGGACGAATAGTTTGCATTTGCTTCTGGATTTTGGAAAGCGTTGTCACTTTTTAAGTGAAGACATTTCTAAACCGAAGAGGGATTTTAACACCATCAAGCGCTATGTTTTTCAGTTCCTGCAGTAAAGGAAGACCTTATGCAAAAAGTACATGAGCACATCTTCCTATAATGCCGTCTTTGGTCCCATAACATCTGCGTAAACACATGTATTTTGCATTAACAGTAAAATACAAGTAAATGAAAATAGTTGGAAAAGTACATATAAAAATGATGTTTGGCATTAAAGATCCCTTGTACTTTATACTCACTATCAGACTGATCGTTTTTACCACAAAAAGTTGTAGTGCACAACGCCAAAGGGTCCTGCAGCGAAAAAAAAGTTAAATACATCTAGACGCCAGAAGTTAATTTCCCCGTGTTAATTTTCAAGAAGATATTGGTAAATCACAATTAATGTAACTATCAACAAGGTAATCGATGGGATTCAAGAAACATTGGGTAATGTATTGGGGTTTGTATCTCAATATTTTTAAATACCCACATGTCAATTGGTGTTCAAAACAGAAACGGAAAATTCACAGCGAAACTAATTTTTTACAACAACACATATTTTCTCGCTTTATTTTAACTTATTGAACATCATAAAACTTGGAGAGTTTGATGACTACAACATGAAATAAAATTTCATAAAAGTTATGTTTCTGGTTTGATTTTATTGATTTGTTTAATTGAGCAGGAAGTATGTAGAAAATAGTTGTTAAACCCCGGAACCTTACTTTTGTGAACTTTACAATTATATTTACATAACTCAACTTTTGCAATTTTTATATTCTTTTGGTACCAATTTTTTAAAAGATTTTTCTAGTTAACAGAGAAGACCAAAATGATTGAGTTCTAATTAATAATATTATTCATATTGTGGTATCCTTCACATATTATGTAAGTTTATTGTCTTAGAACCATGACGTTTTGCGACACAATTGGCCGCATCTCTCATCCATTCAATATTATTTTTATTTGATTATGCATGAATATTTTTAAATGTAAGATTGTTTTTAATGTTGCCTTAATTTGTCTCAGATAAGACTTGTGCTTCGTACTTATAGATATGAAAAATATTTCATACCATTAGAGCTTGTTATTACATCATACGTTTTATTTTATACTTTATTAACTTTATTTAATTGTGAAATTGTATTGTATTTTAGAAATATTTGTAATTACAGTACACCTGAAGATGCGGCCAGTTGAGTCGCGAAACGTGGTGGTTCTAAGGTAATAAACTTAGGTAACTCAAGAAGTATGTGTGTTGATTATCGTTAATATGTAAGGATAACACAGTATGAATATTTTTCTAGTTGTGATGTTTATTATTATTATTATTATTATTATTATTATTATTATTATTATTATTATTATTATTATTATTATTATTATTATTATTATTATTATTATTATTATTATTGGCGAATTCTCCCCAGAAATGGAAGACGTTAAGCAAGTAACTCGATCAATTTTTCTTTGAGTTCTTGTTGATCCAATAGGCTTTCATTCTTTCCGAGAAGGCTCGTTTACGTTCTTCTGACCATTTTGGTCGGTACTGTTTTTGTTTAGGTTGCTCTGACATAACTTCCCATTTGTCTACTTTGTGTCTGAAGGTGTCTCTTTCTAAAATGTCTGCTGGTCTTATGTTTGCGTTTTTGAGGTCCTTTCGAATTTCATCTAGCCAAGGTGTGGAATTATTATTATTATTATTATTATTATTATTATTATTATTATTATTATTATTATTATTATTATTATTATTATTATTATTATTATTATTATTATTATTAGTTCAAACCAACAAAACATTACATATTATTGTTACGATCAATTTTATTTTTTATTTTACGCCAAAAACAGTAAAATAAATGTGTGACGTGTAATTTGCGCAGCCATTTAATTTTTTATTTTACGACAAAACACTTAAAAAGTGTGTGGGAGAAGTATAATCTGTGCACTTTTTCTTAATTTAAGGATCTCTACTCTAAACCACATAAAAGTCGAATTCTGAATACAGGAAGAAATGAGCGTTTTGGGCAAGAATTTAATAAAATATTCGCTCCGATGTAACAATATCTATTTTTAAAGGCTAGGCCTGGGTTCTTATACCTCATTATGCCCTTCGTGAATGTAATGATTTGTGAGACTAGCCCGCAAGAATGCATGGAACACGGAACGTCTATATAAGCAAAGAGGAGCCGATAATGAAATAAACAATAGACGACAGCGCCGCGTAATAATAATTATTAGGAAAGTGATAGAAAACAAAAGGGGTGGAAATACGCATTATGAACAATGAATAGAACCCAAATTTAGGAACATTTTGAACCAAGAATCACGTTATTCGAGCCACGGGTTCCGTAAATATCATAAATTGTGTAAATCGCATGTATAACACGGCGAAGATTGAAGACATGGTGACCATTGTTGTACCTCTGAAAGTATACAAGAAGACGAGTTTTATTGAATATCCAGTGAATGCCTGGGTGGATTTCGGCCAAACTTTCAGAAATTATAGAGAAAAATATTTAAATCAGGGCAAAATTAGTCACGGCGCGGGGGGATTTATGTAGGGCTCGGAATAAATTATTATTCAGTTTCATAGCATAGCGGATTAAGAAAGAATCGAAGGAGCGACTGAAAATGTAAGTGACGTCATCACGAGTTGAGAAGACGAAAAATAAAGGTTTTTGGAAAAAGGAAAACAGGAAAGGGGAATTCGGTGATGTGACGATTACAAAATTAAAGCTAGTAAAATTATGAAACAGATAATAAGACGCAAGATGCCCGAAAACAGTGAAAATGTAAACGTTTTCGAACATTTTTTATGGTGATGGGCATGTGTTTAATAAAAAGACAGTCACTTGGATTGTGTGGACCAACAATGCAAACTGTGTTACAGACAGAAAGAGTTCGGGTTTGATGAGGATCGCACGCGTTTGGATGCTGTGTTAAATTTTTGGTGAAATTTCGCGGAAGTGTCGTGCAAAAGTTTTTGAGTTATTTTCGGTTGTATAACATCAATTGTTTAAATTAGGTCGAGCTAAAATTCAATTTAATTTATTTAGAAATTCACGAAAAAAAAATCCGCATGGACAGTATTCACGCAAGTTAGGCGCAGGAAACAGGAGCGTCGCAAAATCTAAATACGTCGCGAAAGAAAATAGAAGTATCGTTTAGGGAAGACGCGATTAATGCAAGGAACAATAAACGGAAGTACATTTGGTAATTTTTAAATGGACGAGTGCATCTGAGATCCGATGGCAGCGGAACGAGAACTGCGTGCATGAAAAATGCACGTTACAACTAGCAACGACGGGCGCTGACAGGAAGTGACATCGCTGCGAAAAGGGAAGTGGCACGAATTGTGCAATTACTGTTTTTTTGTTGTTTGTTCACGCGCAAGTCTAAAGAAAAAAATTCTGTCGAAGACCAAGTCATGATATTAGGTTAAGGATAAGATAAAAGCAAAAAAAAATAGGGGTCACGACAGAATGCGCATTCTGATGTATGCATGAAATTTTCGTATTATGTTTTCAGTGTGCATGTTTGTATTTCTTTTTTCTGTATGTTTATGTATTTGTGTTGTCACGTTTTCGCAAGCCAGAGAGGCAGATTGTGTTTATGGATAGGCTATAAGCAGACAAAAATCCGAAATTAAATGTATAAGCATCCCACATGGCTCATAATTGCCTTGAATTCATGTGTTTTTATTAAATAGTTGTACAGAATTTGACCCAGGCACGAACGAAACGGACCCTTACCTCAACTCCGTATGGAGTGAGCGCGCGGACTACGACCATGTAGGCTGTGAATGATTATTCGGGCTAGCAGAGGTACGGGCAACCGATAAGCGAAGGTATTGTGGCACTCAATTGCAAGTTAGAGCTAGGCAGGGCAACATAGTGCACGTGACGAGCAGAGAGAGAGAGAGAGAGAGAGAGAGAACATTAGTACCCATTACAGTGGCGCACCAACGTGAGGGGGCGTCGTGATAGAGGGAACATTAGAAGACCCATTACATTGGGCGCCCAACGTGTGGGCCGTAATATATATATATATATATATATATATATATATATATATATATATATATATATATTGTAATGGGTTCTCTCTCCTCCTTACTTCTTTTATCTATTCTCTTTGCCCTGCTCTAGCCCTTCTTACAAACAAACCAATAAACATTAGCCTCGCGTTGGGTTGCCACATATGATAACTTTCCCCCTTTTTCTACTCACAATTGCCCTGCCCCTCTGCTAGCTTACCTGGTCCTTTCACTCACCTGGGCGTGGTCTGCGGTGCGTCTGTACAGACGCGAGCAAGGTACTGCGCTCACGCGCGTGGATCAGTCTAATACTACGTAAATGATGGTGAAAAACACATTGATTTTCCGAATCATGGCCCCCCCCAAAATGGCCATGAAGTTTATTCAATTGCCTTCGTTATCAAGTTCTTTTCAATTTCCACTATTTAGTGCCGCAACGGCAATGGTACCTCTGACGGCACACATCAATACAACCCAGCGTCAAAAACAACAACAAAATAAACACTTCTCCTCCCTCAATAAACAATACATAGATATATAAATACTCTTTCGTTCACACAAACTATTTACAAAAAAAAAAAACAAACAAATACCATTCACGCATATACATAAACCCCAGAATGCATTCTGTCGAGATTTTCCGTCTTAAAATCTACCAATTACACGGCTTGGTCTTCGACAGAGCTTTCTTCCATCAAAACTAAACAAACAAATGTCAAAATGCTTTGGCTCACGTATACTGTTGCCTCCGCGATGAATCTGCGTGTCTGGAGGTGATTACTCACGCCCAACAGCGCCTTCCGTTGTCGCCATCATATCCGGGACACTCACACACGCACCACAGTTGACTCATGCTGTCGGAGTTCACGCTGCCATCTTATTTTTTATAAACCCTCCAAATTGTTAAATTTCACCGAGTTCCGAATTAAATTTCGCGCCTCTTATTATTCATGCAACGTCGCGCTCCCCACCGTTGCAAAACTTCTCGTACCGCCGCTCGCTCTCGCAAGTCCAGCGGGCGTTGCCGAATTTCGGAATAGTTCCAAAAATTTCCCTTTTCTTTTTACGAAATTCTCCTTCCACGACTGTTACACACCGTACTTAAAATATTTCCGGTTACTATATCGGATGATGCTCGTAACTTCCGCACTTTACAAAAATTTTTTTAAGAAATCGCCTACGCGAACATACATCCTACTCTCACCGAGTCCAGACACATTCTGACGAATCTTGTTCAACCTAGCATTGTTATCCATGCTTCAGCACTTTTCCCGATCGCTCGATAACTGACGATCGCGTCACCTTGGTTCTCTTAAAATATTTAATTTCTAACGCTTTCCGAAACACATTATTCTCGTTTTGGTTTTGATAAAATTCTCCCGGCAATTTCCTCAAATTTTGATGTTCTCCTCTTGTTTTCTTTTTGTCAAAATCCTTTTATTTTCCCTGTTTTCCGTTTTTGACTGTGAAATGGAACGCACTGCATTTGTTCGCTAATCGCTTCGTCTTGCTTGAATTAATTTACCTGTGTTATTAAAATTTCGATACTTCCCGTCAAGATATTTAAATGGGGTAAATTTTATCTGATGCAGCTAATTTTCTTGTTTTACCTCCCGAAAGTCTGAATTCGATATGTTATCGCGTTTTCTTGCAGTATACGAAAAACCTCTTCTTTATATGCGTTTCATCGCTCCAACAATGGACTCCATTAATATTTTTCCTTAATACAAACATGCAAAATATGAAAATTTCAATAACTTTTTATTGCCTGACGCGATTTCACTGGGATAACTTTCAAAATGTTTCTAAATCACGGCCGGATCTAATGTTTATAGTCCAAACTCGCACAAGTCTCGGGTTCGCTTTATTCTCTTCTTTTCTCGGTTTTATTTTTTTTTTTACTATGGCGTTTTTGCTGTAAATGTTTTGAACCGTTTATCATGCAAATGCATACCATTGGGGATCGTGTAAATCATTACATACCCCCCGCCTAAGATGTTGCGCAGTTCTGACGAGCCAACATCTAAAGCTTATGCTTGCTTTTGTTCCCCTTCTACTGTGCTCACTACGTTTGACCTTGACCGTGTACTTGAAGCTCGTTAACAATGCTCGGCGGAGTATACACAAACACACGTACTTGGCAAAGTCGCGACGGACGAACCTGCCAATGTTTACTTAGCACTGCATAGGATCGTAGCACCGTCGTCTCTACTCGCACTTGTCACTGTGCACCTGCAACTCACTTCACAACACACAAATAAATCGTTTCTTTCCATAGATAATACTTACAACTACTTACTGCTAAACAATCTTCGTACTTGCTCATAAAGAAATACTTACAACTAATACTTAACCTAAACACTTTGCATAGAAATAACACATACACACTATTCCACTACCTTTGCCTCTGAATCAACGCACACTTTCGTCACCTTGACATCAAACTATCTGTGTCTTGTAAGGTTTAATGTTATATACATTTTGCACCCCTATTTCCTGCCCATCGTTTTCCAACAAAACATTGTTATTGTTCAGTACCCCTTTCACCTTGTACGGACCGTCATAGATGGGAAAGAACTTCCGAAACAATTTCTGGTCGGAGGAAGACGAATGTGGCGAACGGATCAAAACTTCGTCCCCTTTCAATGATCGGCTGTCTAAGGCAATGATTCGCTGCTCACCGTGATCACCTATTTGGAACAGTACTGCTCCTAGTGCAAAACCGCTACTGTCGGTCTGTAGGTACATGCGCCGATGAAAGTCTGGGTATTCCACGACATAAGTGCGCTCGACCGCATTTATTAGTTCTTCAAATGCCTCCTGGCATTGTTGCGTCCAGTGCCACTTGCTCCCTTTCCTCAGTAAATGCAATAATGGCACGACCTTCTGAGAGTACTTTTTCACAAAACGCGCATAGTAATTGCATACACCGAACAGTCGACGCAGCCCTCGAACGTTCTTCGGCGGCGGTAGCTTCTGAATTACTTCTCTTTTACTCACTTGCATCCTCATACCCGTGCCGGAGATCTCATGTCCCATAAACTGTACACGTTCGCGGCAGAACTCACACTTCTCCAAATTCAGTTTCAAGTTATATTCTTTAAAAATTTCGAACAACTTCCTTAAGCTGCTGAGATGGGAATGCATGTCTGGTGAAAATAAAATAATGTCATCGACATACATTACCAGGGTTTCTTTGAGCTCCGCGGGGATTACGTCATTTAAGTAACGGATCAGCGCAGCTCCCGAATTCTTTAATCCGAATGGCAGTCGTCGGAACGAATACACAGTTCCCTCAAATTTGAAACTTATATAACGCTGACTGTCAGCTTCGACCTCTATCTGCCAGTACGCGGATGAAAAATCGAGCGCACTGAAGATAGTAGCCCCGCCCAACTTCATCACCATCTCATTTATCGTAGGTGGCGTCTCGTACCGTGGAATAGTAACCGCGTTTAAATTTCTCGCATCCAGGCAGATGCGAATGCTCCCGTTCCTTTTTATTACCACGACCAATGGACTGACATATGGGGTAATTGCCCTCTTTATTACTCCCTTTTCTTCCATTTCTTCCACTAGCTTGCGCACCTGTTCTACGTACATTTGCGGTACGGGATATTGCCTGGCAGTAAACGGTGTAGTGTCCTTGAGCTGTAACGAAAACTTGTAGCCTTTCACCGGCTCTGACGATTCTCCGAAAATTTCTGCGAACTCTCGCAACAGTTGTCGAATTCTTGCGGGACAGTCTCCCAAGTCCATGACTCCTTCCGCGGCCCTATCCCCATTCTGGAGGATCTCTTCCATAACGGCCAGCATCTCATCCCCTGCGACCTCCGCCTCATCAAGTTCAGCGACCACTGGACTGCTTCCAATAAAACCTCTCGATCGTAGCGTCACTTTCCTAGCACCTACGTCGACGACGGCTTGGTAAGCCCCCAATGCGTCCATCCCAACGATGACGTCACGGATCAGCCCTCGAATGACGACTGCTGCTACCTCAATGGTCACCCCTCCGACATCAATCTCTAACCAGACTTGTTTCCCGGTGGTATTCGCCGCTTTTCGGTTTGCCATCATGACTTGTAGTTTCCGCGTCGGTAATTCAACCACCATGCGCCCTTCCTTCAGTACTTTGTTACAGAACTCTTCCGACACTGCACTCACACTACTGCCTGAATCTACCAGCGCTCGTACTTCTATCCCGTAGCATACACCTCGCAATAATAGACATTGGCTAGGTTTCACCCCTTCACTTACTTCTTCCCGGAACAATTCATCCCCTTCAACGATGATCGTTGCTGCAGCTATCACTGTCACGGTATCGTCGCTATCCTCCTCGTTTGGGTTGAGCCACCTGTTCGTCCCAAACGTTTCTAGTTTTCCTGTCTTCCTTCTTTCTTCTCCCACCTATCTGGTATTGCGCCTGCTTCAATTACCTGACTTCTTTCTTCTCGCACCATTCGTTCATCCCCCGAACGTTGCCTATTATCCTCTTTCGGCTTCGGTTTGTTTTGTGCCTGTCCATTACGCGATTGTGCTTGCCTCCTGGATTTATCATCACCACGGACTTCAATTGCGCATACGTTCTCCTGCCGATATCCTCCCCCATAATACCGATTATTCCTATTCCCGTTGCTGGAACTTTGACCGCGTCCCTCCTGCGCGTCTTGCTCATTTCCGTCGTTCGCCTGGTCGAATCTGCTCACCCGCTCGATCAGCGCGTCGATGGTATCTGGCATGTTGTTCCACAATAGGTTTCGAATACCGTTCGGCATCTGTCGGATTAGAATTCGGATAATTTCGGCCGGGTTAAAGTCCTCGCTGCACACCTTAAATGCGCTTACTTTACGCGTGACAAAGTCACTCATGCTTTCCGAACTTCCCTTCCTATAGCGTTCTGACATCAACCTATACTTCAGCTCGAATTTGTGGTGCTGATTCCAATATCTTTCCAAAAATTTGGCGCGCCATTCCCCATATGTACGTGGCGTCGGCGTCAAAGCTTGCCACCAATACTGCGCCTTGGAACTTAACGCCTCTTCGACGAATCTTAATTTCATCCCATCCGGTATATTGTTTACACTGAAGTAATTCTCTAGCGCGGTTAGGAACGAATACGGCTGCTCCTTGCTTTCGCCATGGAATCGTAAATAATTGGGTAACGTGGGATGCCCTATCATACCACCGTTGCCATTTACCCTACGCGCGGTGAACACCTGTCGTTCAAGTTCGTCGATCTTGCGAAGAATTGCTTCGTCGATTTCGGCTGTCGGCCCTGCGCCTACCGATTTTAAATTGTCGATTTCGGCCTGGATTGTCGATCGAATATTTTCGTCCATCCCGCAGACCGATTCCTCAATTTTTCCAATCCGAGCGTCCTGTCGCAGTGATGTTTCCCTGCATTTTTGAACGTCCTTGGCGACGTCAACTAAACGCGCTCCTTGCGAGTGCACCGATTGTTGCAAGGTGCCCACTGTCGACCTTACCTCCCCCACTTCGGAACTCATCTGTTGGTTAACCACTTCTTGTACCACGCAACACGTTTCAAGTTTCTCTTCTATATTTTTAGCGTTCGCTTCTAATTGCGACAACCGCGCAGCTGATTCGGCTTTAAATGCGTTAACTTCTTCGCGAATACTCGAAACTGTCGAATGCAATTCACACTGCAACTTACTTAACGTGGAATTTATTGCTCGGTTCTGCTCGGCCACCTCCTCAAATTTATTCTGAACGTTACTTTCCATCCTAGCGCTACGTTCTTCTATCTTGGCCTGCATCTCTTGCAAATTCTCCCTAGCTACTCGAATGTTATCGGCTTTCATTCCTTGCATGAATTGAAACAACATTGCCATCGTAGGTTCCGGCGTCCTCTGTTCCTCCGCTGGAACTACCTCTGCTGCTGTCTGGCTCATTACTGCCCCCTGCACATTAATTGCAATGTTACCCTCCCCTTCTACCTCTAATTCGTCTAAGTGTTGATATTCGTCGTCCCCCTCTCGAACAGAAATAGTTTCGGAGTCCGACGCGTCTCGTACACTGACCAATTTACCGCTTCTCGTCTCCATAGCGACTGACACTGATAACGATTACTGCGTTAACACCACTGATCCACACGTTGCTTGAGTACCTGCTCAACCACAGCCCACCACGTTGGTCGCCACTTGTAATGGGTTCTCTCTCCTCCTTACTTCTTTTATCTATTCTCTTTGCCCTGCTCTAGCCCTTCTTACAAACAAACCAATAAACATTAGCCTCGCGTTGGGTTGCCACATATGATAACTTTCCCCCTTTTTCTACTCACAATTGCCCTGCCCCTCTGCTAGCTTACCTGGTCCTTTCACTCACCTGGACGTGGTCTGCGGTGCGTCTGTACAGACGCGAGCAAGGTACTGCGCTCACGCGCGTGGATCAGTCTAATACTACGTAAATGATGGTGAAAAACACATTGATTTTCCGAATCATGACCCCCCCCAAAATGGCCATGAAGTTTATTCAATTGCCTTCGTTATCAAGTTCTTTTCAATTTCCACTATTTAGTGCCGCAACGGCAATGGTACCTCTGACGGCACACATCAATACAACCCAGCATCAAAAACAACAACAAAATAAACACTTCTCCTCCCTCAATAAACAGTACATAGATATATAAATACTCTTTCGTTCACACAAACTATTTACAAACAAAAAAAAAACAAATACCATTCACGCATATACATAAACCCCAGAATGCATTCTGTCGAGATTTTCCGTCTTAAAATCTACCAATTACACGGCTTGGTCTTCGACAGAGCTTTCTTCCATCAAAACTAAACAAACAAATGTCAAAATGCTTTGGCTCACATATACTGTTGCCTCCGCGATGAATCTGCGTGTCTGGAGGTGATTATTCACGCCCAACAGCGCCTTCCGTTGTCGCCATCATATCCGGGACACTCACACACGCACCACAGTTGACTCATGCTGTCGGAGTTCACGCTGCCATCTTATTTTTTATAAACCCTCCAAATTGTTAAATTTCACCGAGTTCCGAATTAAATTTCGCGCCTCTTATTATTCATGCAACGTCGCGCTCCCCACCGTTGCAAAACTTCTCGTACCGCCGCTCGCTCTCGCAAGTCCAGCGGGCGTTGCCGAATTTCGGAATAGTTCCAAAAATTTCCCTTTTCTTTTTACGAAATTCTCCTTCCACGACTGTTACATACCGTACTTAAAATATTTCCGGTTACTATATCGGATGATGCTCGTAACTTCCGCACTTTACAAAAATTTTTTTAAGAATCGCCTACGCGAACATACATCCTACTCTCACCGAGTCCAGACACATTCTGACGAATCTTGTCCAACCTAGCATTGTTATCCTTGCTTCAGCACTTTTCCCGATCGCTCGATAACTGACGATCGCGTCACCTTGGTTCTCTTAAAATATTTAATTTCTAACGCTTTCCGAAACACATTATTCTCGTTTTGGTTTTGATAAAATTCTCCCGGCAATTTCCTAAAATTTGATGTTCTCCTCTTGTTTTCTTTTTGTCAAAATCCTTTTATTTTCCCTGTTTTCCGTTTTTGACTGTGAAATGGAACGCACTGCATTTGTTCGCTAATCGCTTCGTCTTGCTTGAATTAATTTACCTGTGTTATTAAAATTTCGATACTTCCCGTCAAGATATTTAAATGGGGTAAATTTTATCTGATGCAGCTAATTTTCTTGTTTTACCTCCCGAAAGTCTGAATTCGATATGTTATCGCGTTTTCTTGCAGTATACGAAAAACCTCTTCTTTATATGCGTTTCATCGCTCCAACAATGGACTCCATTAATATTTTTCCTTAATACAAACATGCAAAATATGAAAATTTCAATAACTTTTTATTGCCTGACGCGATTTCACTGGGATAACTTTCAAAATGTTTCTAAATCACGGCCGGATCTAATGTTTATAGTCCAAACTCGCACAAGTCTCGGGTTCGCTTTATTCTCTTCTTTACTCGGTTTTATATTTTTTTTACTATGGCGTTTTTGCTGTAAATGTTTTGAACCGTTTATCATGCAAATGCATACCATTGGGGATCGTGTAAATCATTACACCATTGATGACGTTATATTTTTTTAAGAAGACTCGTAACATGAAAGTGAATTGAGAGCTCTACTGTACCCGCTGCAACATGTTGGGCGGTGCGTCGGGAGGGCAGCCGAGCGAGACGCCTCGCCACGCGGCGTCGCTTCGCCGCTCGTCCAACGTGTCGGAGGGCGGAGGCCACCACGCGGCAGGAGGGGCGGGAGGGCGGAGGGAGGGTGGTCCGGGGACGCACGGCGTGTCGAGGAGGGCTTTTCCAGGAAAGTTACTCTCCGTCAAACTTCGCTCGCGGGAAGCTTGTCCCCTCCCTCGCTCCTTCTCTCTCTCCCTCTCTCTCACTCTGTCTCTCTTTCGTCGTTGCGACGCGTAAAAGATTGCCGGCATCGGACGCCAGTTGGTGATGGTGACTCGGAGGAAGTGGAGACGGGGCGGAGTCAGCTGGAAAAGGTCGAGACGACAGATACAAGTTGCTCTGTCCGTGTCCACTCGTGGAGCTTCCTGGCAACCGCTCCCAACACATACACACACTCGCCTCACAACGTAAAAAAACAGAGTAAATACATTTCCTCTAGATGAAGACAATCAACGTGTTGTATCATTAGGGCATAGAGAGATAAATTGGTACTCGTATCTCAGATTCTAGTTCGGTTTTTCTGTGGCCGCACAGAAAGGCTGACAAGGGAATGGCATGACTTTACTGTGGAGCTTTGTGATGTGGCTTATCGCATTGTATAGAGAAATATAAACGCTTCAGAAAACCCATATCAATTTCTTCTAAATGGAACAACCTTACCAAATAAGATCTCATTAGTGTGTGATTAAATTCTCATAAACAAAACCCCAAATATTTTTTGTAGCGTATGATATGTATAAATTACTTTTTTAGTAATCAATAAATGACGTAGGGGCATACATGATATTGTTATTAACTTCGTTAAACCGATAAGCAACAAAAAAGCGAGTCTATTTTTATGTGTTATCAGCCGTGTGTCGTTCAATATTTGTAATATCATCATCTCATGAGAAAAAAATTCATATATTATAAGAAATATTATATTACAAGAATTAATATTTATTGGAATAAGTGCACTATGCACAATTTTTAGCTTCAACTCATTTGCGTCGATTGTTCTCAACGAACAGCAGAATGTTAAATCCTTAAAAGCACGCCGGTCGTTAAGAATCGCATTTCGTTCCTCTGATTGGGTTAAGTCGATTTATAATAAGACAGTGTGACGAAAAAATATTTGGTTGGTTTCGAACACTTTCGCGATGGGTGTACTTTGGAAAACATTTTTTAAATGGAGCCTCAGAATTTTTACGTGACGCAGCGTAATGTATCGCATAAGGACATCTGAACAACTTGTGAAAGTAAATCTACATAAAAATCGTTGAATTCATTGTCAAAAATTTTAAAACGATATCAGCAAAATAAAAACCTTTCGTGAGGTATTGCTGAAGTATTAAAGATTGATCTACAAAAATCCACCATTTGGAGACATGAAAATATTACAGAAAAATAATAAAATGATTTTAAGTAATTTTCGGTTAATGAAATATAAGGAAGATAAAATGATACGTTGTTTTCAAGTTTTACAATTTATTTTCAAGATTTGTAATTATTAAAGGAATAAATAATATTTTAAATGCATTAAAATTAAGCTCAACTACAAGTTGGCGTCCGTGGGGACTTCAAGGCGTCCAGAACGAGATAGATGGCTCATCTGATGTCACTGCAGTGTCTCTGACCCGGAGGTCTTCGGTTCGAGTCCCGACTGCAGGATTTCCGACATTAGCTTGATAGATAGGTGGAGTTCAGTCGCTGTCAGGAGAAGAATTCTAGCGACCGGCTGCTGATCGGCAGCTGATAGGTAGCTTGATCGGTAGTTTTTTGTGGTTTCTCCGATCAACACCAGGCGAATGGCGGAGCAGTATCTTAACGAACGGGCTACGGACCGCGTGCGATCTTTCCTTCCTCTTCCTTGTCCTATCCTCACCCCTTACTTACACACTAGCATGCATTTCTCTACAACACCTGCCGGGAGACCGGTCGGGATCTGAGGAGCTTGTCCCTCGTCGGCCGACCTGCTGGGATGGTGGCCCGCAGGTGGGAGATACCTGGTTGAAGAAAACCCCGCTAGGCCGTCGGTAGGTCGACGCCGGATCTTGTCATCCAGGGGGGGAGATCATCGTCACCTCCCGAGGGTCTTAAACATGTACTACACTTAGGGGAATTATAACCTTCGTAGTTTACGCGCCCGAAATCTCAATCAATCAATAAATCAATGAAGGCGTCCAGAGTTACGCACCGCTTGGGAAACCTCTGCGGCTTGTGACTGTTTCAGAAATATCATCTTAGATCCCTGCTTTGCTATTGGACTTTCCAGTCGCGAACAATTACTGAACTTCATAAAATATAGAGCGTTAAACGTTGCATATTTTAAACTTTTCCTTCAAATTCATTCGAGAAATTGTCCTGATAGAATTTTAGTTTTTTTCTAGCGATAATGAAATATTTTCATTAAATTCCAAGTATATTAATATGATACACAACGGTTCACAGAAATGAAAATTGTTGCGTGAGATTTGATAATCTGTGTTAAATACGTTTTTCAGCAATCATGCTTGGAATCTGTTTCTTACGGTCACCTTTCATGGGTAGGAATGGGTTACTTAGCGGTACGCGTACGTCAAAATAGACTTCACCGCATGCGTATCGCAAAAAAGTCACTCACATAAAACAACAGGGTACTACAAAGTTAACAAAGCACCGGGGCAACTTGAGTCAACATGGCCTCCACCTTGAGTATTGAGAATGAACTCAAGAGTATATTTGTAAGTTTCCATCAATTCATTCTAAAAAAAAAAAAAAAAAATATACGCAAATCGTACGAGTGCCTTTGGCGTACTCCTCTCCTCATCTCCTACCGATACGTCGCCCATGAACATTTCATTCGGACGAAAGATATGCGTTAGATTCGTATTAAAAATTTAAAAAATACTTTTTGTAGGTATTTAATCATTTATCTCGTAAATGACATTAAGTGGGTAAGAAATAGGACTATTTTATTGATAAGTTGTTCATAGTGTATAATATTTTTGGTAGAGATAAACATTTATGGAATAGCTTTACTTTGAATTTGGCGGAGTAATCAAATTATTCAGAGTTCATTTACCCTTTTGTTCCACAATTCGGATCTGCGCCTATGATAATATTAGCTATCTTGCTGTAACTCTCTCATTATTTCTTCCTATATTCAGTACGCTGTTTCATTGATTATTCCGGAATTCCCTTGCCAGGCGTGGGTTGTCAAATGGAGAATTCTATTTAATAGTTTCAAGTCTGGAAATTACCACCATAAGTGGGTCTGCACATTTGACAATTAATATTGTATTCATGGAGGTAATTCAAGGTAAAGGCACGTCTTTCAGTATTACATTGTATTTTGCATATTATTTTTAAAATGCTCAAAGAGAACCATTAATGTAAGTTGAGTAGTTTCCTAAAATTAAAACGAAGTTGCCACTAGCGGTCTTGCGTGGCGCTAAATGCACCTGCAATAATAAAAATGGATGAGAAATTATGAAATGTTGGCATTTTTTACACACACACTGCTAAACGAAAGTAAAATCATTTTCCTTTCGACTACGAATTGCCATTTGAAAGAATATTTGATTAACAGTGTCTAGAAGCGATAACAATAACAAATAAAGGCCATTCTTTTTACTCTTAATTTCGAAGAGTGAACAAAAATGCTTCCTGTAGATAATGCGATGTAGATTATATTTCCTACTTTTAATATTAGCGTGTATTTACCCTATTTATTAAATGAAAGTAATGAATATTTCTATGTAATTACAAATTTGTTTGTTCATTAGTGACAATCAAACATTTGTCGTATACTTACGAATAAGGGTTTTTAAGTGATTTGAAATCTATTTAATTATTTATCCACGTTTCCAGGTATTATACGTATTTAGTCCATATATATGTACATATTTAGGTACATATTTTTTTTAGTCCTGGCAAAAGGTGTTATTGCTCATTGAGAGAAAGGGAATGAAAAATCATTACGTTTCCATCAAAGCAAAAACTTGGAGGAATTAGTAAATTAAACATTTTTCTCAAATAGTTTTACTGATGCTAGATAATTTTCGTAAACATTGACTTTTAAATTTTACTGCCACCTACGAGTAATATCGATGTTAATTATGGGTACTGCTGGAAGAGAATCCTAGCAGTTCTGATCGGTTGTTTTCCTATTATCTCCTATCAGTTCCAAGGGAATGCGAAGTAGTACCCTAACAAACAAGCCACGGAACGCGCTCGATTTTTCCTCCCTCCTTACCCACATGTACACACTTACATGCACTACACTACCACTCATGTCCAGAGGCCAGTCGGGAACTTAGAGCTTGACCTGATTGGGGTAGTGCCGCGCTCGGGGTGCATACCTGGAGGAGGAATGCCCCGCAAACTGACGTGTAGGTCGGCGCCAGATTTCACCATCCAGCAGGAAAGGAATGACCGCCACCTCCCAGGATAAAACATTCATTACACTAAGGCCATATCAATTGACGTGCTCGGAAACATCCATCCATCCATCAATCAACAATCAATCAGTCTCTTTAGGTACTCCTGAAGTGAACGAAGCCTTTATTTGTTCTCATGGAAAGAGTTCGTCATAGTCGTACTTCAATTTGATTTTACCGTGTGTACTGCAAGTGTGCGCCTCCTTAGGGTTAGAGATATGTACTCTAATACCATCTACAATATTTTGAGCCAGGTACCGGCTGAAATAGTGCAACAACATTGGCACTGTAGTGTATCTGACCAGGCGTTCTAGGGTTCGAGTCGTGATGATTCGAGATCCAATAGCTGTATATTTCCAGATCAAATTCAGCCCCGGTTTGTAGGAAAAATCTAGCGGCCAACAGTTCTGAGGGATAGTTTTCCGTTATTTCTCCACTCAATACCAAGCGAATGTCGGAGCAATACCTTAACAAACGTGACAGGGACTGCACGTTATCTCACACTATTCTACCACATATATCGGGGGACAAGTCTTAAACTTACAGCTTGTCGCGGCTGGGGGGTGTCCCGCTGGCGGTGGTGCCTGAACGGGATACTTTCGGCAGCCCGACATGTAGGTCTGCACCCGATCTTACGTTGTAGCACGGGAGAAATTCCACCACCTCTCCGAATATAACATGCACTACTTACGGGACTAACGACCATTACAGATGACACGCACGGAAACCCAAAATAATCT
Source organism: Teleogryllus occipitalis (assembly GCA_011170035.1). NCBI lineage: Eukaryota > Metazoa > Arthropoda > Insecta > Orthoptera > Gryllidae > Teleogryllus > Teleogryllus occipitalis. The sequence goes on along the minus strand of BLKR01015166.1, from coordinate 18,101 downwards.
TCCATTAAGACTTGTAAAATATTCCATAAGAAATTGATAAGTGTTAGGTTGAAAATTTAACAGATCAATCCGTACACATAATTTACGTGATTTTATGTTTTAATTACGAATGTCTTTCAATCGATTTTCATTTTGTTGTTTGTTACTCATTGAGTTCTAGTATTTTCGAAAACTGTACCTCAGAAACAAAGTACTTGTTCTACTCTCAGCCGCGTCGTAAATAAAGTTTCCGCGTTAACTGTCATTATTTGGCAGAGATGCAGCGAAGGAAGTGTGGTAGGTTTTCTCACTAATGAGGCCGGGAAGGCGGGGCTGCGGGGCAGTCGGGGACGTCTCCGCCAAGGCGGCGGGCGCGGAGCGGCGCCGGGCAGGACGGAGCGGAGAGCCGCGGGAGGGATCTGGGACTGCGCACCGGCTGTGCCAAGGCCTTCTCCTCCCCTGCCCTCCCCCCTAACTCGCCCCACCCGCTCCATCCGCCGCCACCACTGGCGCTGCTAATCACCTGAAACGCCGCCCGTCCGTCCCTTTGTCTTCGCCCGCACGGATCAAAGTCGCGCGCTGATCACCGTGTCAGACACACTGCGGATCGGGAGGCAAGAAGGCGGGACAGGAGCAGGAGCGAGGGACGGCGGGGGGTGGGGCGTGGACGTGGGCGAGGGGGCGGTCGGGTGGGTGGATGGGTGCACGTCGTTCGCGGCGGCCCGCCCGAGGCGCGATACCTGAGCGAGGCGGCCCGTGATAAGTAGGCCTCGTTACGTCCTTTTCTGCCCCCTCCCCTGCGGCAAGCGGCTGGGCGGGCGCCAGCTGCCGGCGGGGCTGTTCCCCTCTCTCCACACCCCCTGCTCCTTCCCTAACCCGCGGCCTGTGCTGCTTTGCTACACTTGAACCCTTCCTCTGGCTTCGCCATCGTGTGTTCTGGCTCGTTACATTCTCCGTCTCATCGAATTCATTCTACGCTCTTTAGTCTTCTTGCCCGCTCTCACCTTACCTCACCTCACTTCACCTTGAACTTGATACATGGGTTTACTGTGGCATCTGTTTCACATGCGACCTCTAATGCTTTTACCCGTTGTGCAATTACCGGCAGATCCAACCCAGAGTCAGCACTGGTAATCATTATTAACATTTTATTTTCTTAGTGTTGGTATTATTACGTTTGTTTTTTCCTTGTTTCTTCAATTGCTACTGCCAATACTACTACTAATTGTTGTTATTATGGTTATTGGTATAATAATAATAAAATATATTATTATTATTATTATTATTATTATTATTATTATTATTATTATTATTATTATTATTATTATTATTTCTACCCTATTTTCAACGCTTTGATTTTCTTCCAAACAGTGCCTGTACAGCAATGTTATTCATTGTCGTTTTAAATGGAAGTCGGTAAAAGTATATTGGTACCAGTTCCCTTTCGCGTTATCAGAAGAAGATCTGGTTTCTGCGAAAAGTTTTCTCATGTATACTTTTGTACTTTTTCGTCGTATTCTTTTGTAATTGAATCATCTGGGACAACTGTATATGGTGAATACAGGGCGTGTGACACGAAGGCAGTGTTGGAGAATTAGTTACAGACACGCGGCTGTTTCTCGTGTGTTTCTACAGTTGTGTTACATTCCCTCCGAAGTGTCGGATAAAATCATCATGAAAATTTCTTTTCTGTGGAGTGAAGGAGTAGCACTAGTTGAATGTCATTTCTAGCGTGTCGCAAAAGTATGCAGTTGCGCTTTCCGTTTGAGATATCGTTTGCTGAATGTACAGAATTTTTTAGATATTAATAGAGAATGAATTGATGCAGTGATTTTAATAACGTTAATTGTTCAATTATCACATTGTAAAGATGCGTCTGGGAGTGAGAAGTGGAAAACAGAAATGGAAAAATATATTTTAATTTTATGTAAGAACAAAATATTTTCGCTATCTTCATCAACCTAAGGTTAACTGCCCATTTTATTCCCACTTTTTCCGCATAGTTGACCCCTTATTTAGACGCTTCAACTTCGTGGTACCTTTCTTCTATCATTTTACTTCTGAAATTGGAACTCAACTGGTGGAGTCACAAGAACGGAGCGTCAGAAGCTTGGTTTTCTCTGTCACCAGATTTTGCTTGTGACGTCAGGGCGAGTGAAAACCTGTCATACTGCGCTGATATCTAGCGGATTTTGTGTCAACTGCCGCGACGCTCGAGCGAACTCGTATCGGGCAGGACTAAAGGAAAATTGTGATCGCTTTGCTAAAAATTACACCAAGAAAGAATGCAATAGAAAAAGCAAAAGGTAAATTGAATTAATAAATTTCCTAAAGACTCTATATGGCAAGGTAAAACACTTATACTTAGGTATTAGAATAGATCGTGTGGATCGTCTGGTAGGACCGTTAATGGTCTTTACCTTCGTAAAACACACTGCCTTCGTAAAAGACACTATTAAATTCCGGGTGAGACTTTGCAGAAAACTTATGTTTTTAGACAAACTTCCATATCTTTTTAACAACCTGGGAGCGTGGATAACTTCTTTTTATACTTTTTAAGGAACAAATCCGTAGCTCAATAACTATTGGTTTCACGTCTCTTTGCTTCCATTGCTTTTACGTTCTGATTGCACGACAAAGCAACAATAACAAAAAGGCACAATTTTCTTTTCAATCCTTGAATAACAATATATTTGTTTGCTGCTCTCGTACTGTCTACATGGATTTATTGGCAAAAGCGTATTGTACACGGTCCAACATGTCGCTGTTTGTGATGGAGTGTCGCTGTTGGAGAATACTGAAAAAAATTAAGAAAAGCTTCAAGTCGTTTTTCAGAATACAATTTTTTTTAATTGCCTATATTCCAAAAAAATATGCTAAAACGACTCATATATACAGAAATTTGTACATCACCTTATTTAAAGATCTGAAGAACAATATTTTAAAAAACCAAACCTTTATTATAGATACGGGAATAATCATCCACAACAATCCCCATATCCCCTATCTCCACATCTATAATGGATTACCACAAGGAATCATCTATAATGGGCTACCACCACGGAATGTAAACTTATCTTTATCCTTACTTAGTAATCAAATAATCTGAATTCGTCCGTCCGTCACCGAAGAATAGGCTATTTCTGGTTCACCAATCGAGACAAGCAGGGGTCATTCGGCGCATCTCGATCTCCAGCTGAGGAACTGACCATTTTCTGAGAATCCATTCAGAAAACTCATGGAAATGTCTCCAAAAAACATTTTTTATTTATTAAGTAACAAAAACGCGTTTTTTGTGATTTACCCCACCTACAAAGGAGATCAATAGCTTATTCGATTCTCTCGACAAGAAACAATTCACAGTGGCACAATTCTTAACTCTCTCTATTTTTTTGTGTAAAAATAAAAAAGTTTTGGACGGTTTTAATGCCCCTGGGAATGCATTATAGGAACGATGTGTATTTTTTGGACCTTTGAACGAATCGTTACGACTTCATTCATCTGAATGACTAAAATTGTAATGAAATAACAATTTATACAAGTATTTAATCGATACCTTTGCATGTAACTGTTTGCTTAAAAATAGACGGGCCGGGCCGAAGTAAATATGTTTAAAATTAATGATTACTTTGAACAAACAAAGCACAAATTGAACTTTTAATTATGAAAATACCCGCCCGCGGCACCACGCTAAACTATATTTCAGTATTGAAGTTGTGGAAGACACTGAAAAAATTTTGTACTTCAATTCTCGAAAATTCGGAATGTTGAACGAAATTGAGACGTGCGCTATTTTTTTAAAGAATCTTTGCCGTATCCGAGAAGAAAATGTAATAAAAAATCTGAAGCCATTTTTGAGAAAAAATTGAAAATGTCCTTGTGGTTTCTTGTAAAGTACACCTAAAAATTAAAATATCTGTTTAAACTCGTAGGGCTTCGAATTTGTCCAGATAGACGAGGGAATATTTTCCCCTCTAGGGATTTTTGAAGCCGACAGCCGGTTACCTTTCACGTCCCGATGGTACGCATATTCGTACACTAGACATCACACTTCCGGGCTCCATAAGGGAATATTAATTTTGGAAAAACATGTTTTAACTGTTTAGGAGTCAGCGTTGACCACAGTCTGCTGATTTACCGTCAACTAACATTTTGCCTTCAAGAACCCACAAAACGTGAATTTTGACTTCACAACGTGTTAGTAGAGGAAGTAATTTACCACTTACAGGAATAAGATTTAACCACTTTTTTGATATCAGAGCTCCTAAATTCGAGTTTTTCTGTCGAAAAGTCGCCGTTATTTGCCCCAACATTACAATACGTTTTATATACGTACTACGGAAGTAATATGCTAGAAAGGTAAAAGAAAATAACATATTTTATCATGAAGTGTGACATAGTACAGTGTGTCGGGAAAGTCTCTCCACATTGTCACAATACTGGTGAGAGTGGTAGCAACAGAATGTACGTTGGTGTCACGATCACCAGGCAGGACTGTGACCGTCCGGGGGGAGGCAAGGAAAAGCAGGGAGGAGGAAACGATGTGACGGTACACATGCGACACTACACTAGCGCCGCGCCGGTAGCGATGCTGAGGACGGAAGCGGACGGCGGCTGCGGCACCTGAGGCGCTGTATGTGTGTATCCCAGTGTATGTCCATTATTTATGAAGTGTACATTACAACTAAAGTAAGAAATGTATTAGGAGTAGCTTGGTAATTCGTACATTAGACAAACGGTTTGAAGAAAACTCTATGAATAATTTTGAACGGATTATTTTGGATTTTACCTGTCTAGTGTTGGCATTAGCCCCACGAAGTTGTCTTATGTGAGGATGGTGTCCTAATTTGAGGCGTCTTTTGTGTTTGCGACGAGTATTTAGTCATAAAAATGCATTGAAAGTTTTGTGCTGGACAGACTCAAGTTGGTTTTATTAAAACAGCAAAAGCCGAAGGCCAGAGCCCACTTGCCAACTAGGAAATGGGTTGTGAAGCGTCAGCTGACGTACATAGTGAGGTTAGATTACGTGATATTGTATAAATATAAATTTACGACTGATGAAGCAGAACTTGGAACTACACACTTTGCCACTCATTGGCCTTAGCAATTCCACAACTTCACTCGGGAAACCTTTTACTTTCTTGTACACATACGTATATTCGGATCATATTTCTAGTGTAGAGAAAGTTATGTAATGTCGCGGATGCTGCGGATTTCGAGATTTTAATGAAAATACGCGTTTTCGGGTTCCCTGATAACGAAAGTGTTTTTTTCAAAACGTCCGTCCTTCTGTCCGTCCTTCCGTCCGTCCGTTTGTCTGTGAACACCACGAGGGCCGAAACCATCCGTAGGATTTTTCCAAAATTGATATTACTAGATCGATCTGGCTTGACTCGACTCGCTGCAATTTTCTAATACTTTCTTTAAAATTTGGGGATACTTTACATGAAGCCCCTCGGACATTTTCTAAACTTTCTCAAAAACGACTCCAAATTTTTTCTTTAAATTTCTTGTAAGAGTAGAGTAAAATACGCTTATAAGGGTGGCATAGGTCCGATTTTCATGGTTAACTAACACGGCAAATGCTTGATTTTTTTTCGATGTCTTCCTACAACTCCAAAATTGAAGTTGGAGGTTTTTCCTTCAAGTGAAATTTGTTTTTCATAATTAATTCTTTCATTAAAGTCACGTACATTTTTTTGAAGCTTTGAGTAGTTTTCGCACAATATTGCGTGCTATATTTGCAATTTTTATACATCACAAAAATAAGATTTTCTCAAAAAACGGCTTCGATTTTTTCTTTCAACTTTTGGTAAGGATAGTGCTAAACGCACTCTATGAGATGACACAAACGTCATATTGCTATATTCTTACAAAAATATAATTTTTTGACTTGTCTCTCACGTCGTTAATATTTACATTAGCGGCAATTTGTTCTCATTATTGTATTTATGAGTACACTTAAAAAAATAATGCCATATAAAGGTTCTCGAAAACTCTACAGTTGTCTGCGAAAATTATCTCGAATTTCCTCATTTTCAGAAACTCTCAAACGCAATTTTCTCAAAAATAAATGATGAATGCTGAATGGCTGGATAGAATTCTGTAGACCAAGAAAATGTGCACAGTTTGTTTTTCTCCCCTCGCCGTTTTTACTATTTTCTGACGAAAATAATTCTTATGAATAAGATTTTTTGAAAGAGTCACATCACCATCACTTGGTCGTTGCGCACGGGATGTTGGAAACTAACATAGTTCCAGAGTACCCTTTTTGAAGTAAATATAGAACCGTACCTGCTTAGATTATTTTAACGTACAACGAACACAGGACGTTTCAACTTAACGAAGCAAAAACAATATTCTTATACGGTGAAGGATTGAATATATTGCATTTACACAATAATAGCTCTTTAATTTCAGAGGAATTAAATAAAGTAAATTACTTTTCTCCATGCCGTCATTTACAAACTACAAGAAACGATACTAAATACAAAATATTGTACGATAAAAAAAGAATACGAAACAAAACTCATCCAGCGACTGTGCCATGAGAAAGAAAAAGAGAAAAAGGGAAAGAGAAAGAGAGCGCGCGTCATAACGACATGAGTAGCGCGCCGCCTGTATCTCAGGCAGGTGTCTGGGGGCGGCGCACCGGACGTAATGCGCGGACGCGAGCGGAACGGGCCGGGCCGTGCGGGTGCGCCGGGGGTGTGGGTGGGAGGAGCGGGCGGCGCTGCGGCGGGTTTGCGGCGGCCCCGCCGCCGGGGGCGCGCAGCGGGCGCGGGCCGCCCGGGGCGCCGCGCTCATTACGGACAACGAATGTGGGCGACGTTTTCTCGAATGCGGAGCGGGAGAACAAACCGCCCTTCGACCGCGCCCGAACAGCCCCCTCTTCTCCCCGCGCCACCCCTCGCCCCCCCAACGCCCAACCCGCAACGCCCGACCCCCGCCGCCCCGCGCTGCCCCGCACTATACCACCGATCGGAAGTCGAAAGCCACCGCACGAACTCGTTCCTCTCCTCTCCCCTCCTCTTCTCTCCTCTCATTCGTTAATGTCAGTGCCTAGCTTGCCTCTTATTGCGCGACTGCAGTATTCATTATCTTGTTCTCACTTCATCATCAATTTTTATTTTCCCCTTCAATAGTTTCCCCCGTTTCGTTTTTGTACGTTTCTCTTTTCGTTTCTAATTCTTTTTTCTGTACGTTTTCCCGTATTAACATATTTATTAATTTATTCACATTCTATTCAATTTTTTGGTGTCGTGTTTAATTTTGATAATCTCTTATTCATTATCCGGCACTGACTCTGATTACATTAATCCATATACTCGTTCTTTTAACCATGTTCTCCTATAGTTATTCTCTTTTTCATCTGCGAAAGACGTCTATGTGCCGTTCAATGTCCCTTATTGCCCTTCTTCACACCATCTGCTCGGTTTTCTCTTCCTTGTCGCTGTTCTTCCTTGTCTCACCCCTTCCTTGTCTTCAGTCCTCCTCCTACCTTGCTCCTCGTCGCCTCATCTTTTCTGCTACCCATCGATCGTCGAACACGAGTCGAGGCCGTTAGCGGCAACCCCTCGGGCACTCGGTTCACACGACTTCACTAAGATGTCTCGAGCCACAGGGCTCTACAGATTAAGCACGGGGACTTAAACGCATTGAATTTATGGAATCCCTTTTCGGTTCGGGTCGGCGTGCCGGTTTTCAGGGAGCCTTTATACACGCCTCTCCGCTCTTCTTCTATTGAAATAAATTGCCCTTTCTCTGTGCAACGTTCCTACGATGTCGAAAATTGAGAATTGTCTACTCTTTCCGAATGTCGTATTCGTCCCGATAGCACGCGCTATGGGTTTTCCAATACTGCTCGGACGAAAGTAAATGTAGAAATGTAGCGAAAGGAGAAATAGAGTTTAACGGAGTATCTGCTGTCTTGTAACTTTTAAATTGTATACTATACATAAAAATACATTCCTTTTCTTGTGAGAAGTACAATAAATAAAACAAAAACAAGTGGGAAAAATGAGTTACATTAATATCACTAATGTTAGGGGTACATATCATTTTACATGATATTTCAGTTTCGCCAAGGACGGAAAATCCCAGGCACATTTAATTTGAACATTTTCTGTACTAGCGGTCCTTTCTCTTCTTGAAACAATTGGGCACGTCCTTTTTTGAAGAAGTACATCAACATTCACTATTTTTTCCCGAATGCACAACTGTTCTACACATCGCGAGATACTATGTTTTCAACCTGTGTATGGCTGAAGAGAACGTGGGACGGTCCACGAAGAGACCTTATGTCTTATAAAATGCATACATTTACTTTTTTTTTACAAAAAGTTCAGCAGCAAGTACGCTCTGAAAAAATTACAACTTTTGTGCCCTCTGTTTAAAAAGGGAGAAAAGCTCTCTCCCTCTCTGTTTAATCGCGGTGGTGCTCTAGTTTGACTACGTCATGCTTGAAAATAAATATTATGAATTACTTATTTGCATTGTTCAATTATTAACACTCCGCTACTCATATAATCAGTAGGAACTCTTCTAATCGCTCGGAATAGTTGTATACCCCAGCCTTAAATTACCAAATAGATATTGATATAAAACTTGTAACAACACGACGTTTTGCCAGTCTCTGAGAAATTATGCCGCAAACGAATCAAAACTAAAGAGGAAATTTTAGAGGTGAAACAATAATATAGAATCACCAAAGGTAATAACTCTCTCATAAAGTAAACATTACGATAAGATTATATATACTATATAATAATACGGCGATAAGGATTCGTAGGCCATTGACCACATATTGTCAGGTATTTGAAATAATGCGATGTGGCAGTATTTTCTCCATGATACATTATATCACTCTTAGCAAATCGCTGATGTGTTACAAATTATCCACGTCAAAAACAAGTCCATGGTATGTTTAGGCTTGGGAAACTTACTCAGATATGGACGCTGTCTGCTCTATCCGAAGATGTATCAGTGCAATTGAGAAATATTTCTTCTTAATTAGAGTGACTATGATGTATACTGGGAGGCGATACAGCCTGTTCCTAAGCAAAAGCAGTTACAATTCTAAAAATAATGTTATTACCGCCACATTTTATAGTTCACGCGAACTTCGGATGCTTCTGTGAAAGTCTTGATAGCGATTATTTAATTCTGAAGAAACTGTTCATCACTATCGTCATTTCATGAAAAAAGGTTCAACACAGCTGATTCCTCTTGTAGGGAGAGTACTGTGTTACAGAGCGCCAACTTTATTAATAACAATCATATAAGTAAAAGTTACACAAATGCTGTCGCGGGGTAGGAAGATCCTCCAAGGATTTTTGGAAATCTATAACTTGCGGAGTATTTCACAATGTAAGTGAAACAAAATAAAAACAATACATTTCTTACACGATCAATGAAGACAACATAAACTTGTTTGCATGTACACTAACTCTAAGAAGTAACAACATAACAAACCTCGATCTTGGGATATCTAAATACTTCGGTGGTTACTGCGAAAATACTTATTATGTTATATACTTATTATATTATATACTTTATTAAGAGGATTGAAATATTGAAAATCATTCTCTATCTCAGGAATTACTTCGGGCTTCGTAGTAAGGGAGTAGTGGCAAAGGGAAATAAGTTTGATACTAAAGTTTAATTATAAGGGAATATACTTAATTAATACAATGAACAGTGGCGCAATGTTTCATTGGCTTCAGTGGGTGAATAGTTAATTTTCTCAACCGCTCAACCCCTGGAGCGCGGATTCAACCCCGACTGAGTTGCGCGGATTATCGAAGGGTGGAAAATCCACAGTGGCTATGCAACTCTTAAAAGTGGCTAAATGCGAGGCAAAAATGCTTCCTAAATAAACGTCATAAACATATTCTATATTCGCATAGCCAGGAACGACTTAAGTAATGGATGAATATTTCTGAGACCATTCTTGTGACGTTCTCTGGCGAGAAGACTGTCAAACTTTATTGGCAATGTTGGAAGACTTAGGGTACCAAATACAAAATCATCAATTTCAACTCATGTAGGGGTCGGCCAATTGATAAATCTCTTAAGCGCCTTGGCATTACATACAAACAACAATATTTCATTGTTTTATGGGGCACGGAATGAATTGCGTAATTACAAAGTTAAATAATTCCTAAGATATTCCTTTTTACTGTACATTAAAAGGCCCAGACAAGTTTTGCACTATAACCAATGTGATCTTGGACTCGAACCTTCAAAAATTTGACGTTCAATAAGGTAAAATGATAGATTTGTTACATTACATTACATAGCTTCCCTTTAGAATAAATTTCAACTCACGTAATACATAATACATTTTCATTTAGCATTCAACAATGCAATCAAATAATTCACAATAGTTGTTTTCAAGTGTGATGTAGTGGATCTAGAGTGCTGTCCCGAGATAATAATTTTATATATTAAAGTTAATTGTGAATAAGAATTAAAGTTAAAAGAAGTATTTGGTAGGAAATCGTTTCGCATCGTTCTCGAAGCGAAAAAATGAAAAAGTGCGAAATGCTTGTTTTGTTTGCTTCTCGCTCCGTGAAACGCATTTCTCGAAATGGTTAACATAAAATTCAAATTCAGCACTCCAAGTAAACCTATAGAACGGGTGAGAAAACATTCTGTTTATTTCTCCTGTACCGTATACATTTTGACTGAACTACTATGCAAATAATACTATGCTAATAATAACTATAGTCCGAAATTAAGGTATTTATTTTACCTAAAATAGGCATGTAAGCAATGAAACCATAAATTTATTTAAATGATTGTATTCCAACATTTTATGTCGGAACAAAATATGTCGGTATTTACATGGAAGGAAACTATCTTTCTTTCGCAATCGTAATTGCACATGAATCCCATATTTTCACTCCGTCTACCAAATATTATTTTTCAGTTTCACTACTGAACATTATTGGCACTCTACATTTCTGTATGATTACTACGCATTTTGTTTCACTCCAGACACTGTCTTTAGGAAATGCTAATGTGAACTTTCTTAAGAATTCTGGCATCAGTAAAAATAGTATTATTGTTTTGGTTCGTCGAACTTATGTAATCGCGAGCTCTGAGAAAAGGCGTATCGTGTTATGTACACAGAACTCCGTCCTCCAAAGGGATTGGAGACCATACTCAAAGGTAGAATGGAATTCCTCGTGAGAGAACGGAAACTATCGACATCAATGAAAGATATTTTTAAAAAACAAACATTAAATTTAATTTACGTACATGAAAATTTCTTTCATGTACTTTACATTAAAAGTAATGCAAACATTTCTGAGAGTGCAATTAAGTGGTTCCTATTTCCAAAAGTCGAAAAATCGTTACAGTGATAACAATAACGAAAAGTTAAACTTCCGAAACACAATAACAGTGTCGGACCTTGCAGAATGAACGTAGGATAATGCATTGCGCTCGTTCAAAATTTTATTTTATTTCATTTTACACGTTTCCAGTGAAGTTAATACATGCAGTGAACTCGCATGTTTACTCACGCAATCAAGGAATAATGGAATATATTGAAGTGGTTGTCTCCAGCGCTGATTTTTTTTCAACAATAACTACATCTAATGTATTCTACCAGCAAACTATTTTCTAAAGAGCGACTTAATTCTCGGAAATGTATGAACAGCAACATTTTTATTTGTGAAGATGGTTCTTCCTTCTAAGAGAACGAAACTGGTGTTTCGTTTCATTTTCAGAATTAAGTGAATGAATCTGCATCTTCGCAAAAAATATAGAATGTTGCGCGACTTCCTAAAGTAGCGAGAAGTAAAATTTCACAATTAACTTAAAAAATATTCGGCGACTTTTCCTTCTCTGATTCAATTAACTTGCTTTTGAGCCAGCAAAACGTAGATTCAACGATAAAGCATCCAAGATGGTGGTTGTGAACTTCACAATTCTTGTACTTGGAATATTTTGCCTATCTCTACGAGATTCAACGTTGAGTTTCTATGGAAACTGAATGTGTGATCGAATTTGAATCGTTGTGAATATGTGATCGAATTTGTTTCGTTGTAAGTAAACGGACACTGTGTGCTATCTTTTGCTGAAATTGTGTTATTTCATGACAAACAAATTATAACTTTCGTGTATAATTGTTGCTAACGTAATAAAGATGAAATTATTGAATTTGCAATTAGTTTTGTATTGTTTTCTTGAGTATTCTTATCATTAATTTCATTGAACTTCCTTCTCTATTTTTTACCACAAAGAATTAAAAATTTTACGTACTTGGGGTACTCCTGCTTGGGTTTTTATGAGTGATATCGTTATTTTTTTAAATTATGGTACTATTGAATACAATAAATTCAAATAAAAGTTTAAAATTTGTTATATCCTGTATTTTAATACTACCGAAAACCTAGAGATAATCTAATTGTAAAATAAAGTGACAGCTCTACAAATAAATTTAATTAAGTTACATTCTTACAACTTCTAAAGCTATCGCTTAATCATAATTTCAACTGAAAGACACCAGAAAGAATATGTAAACTAGGGTGGTTATTATTTTGGAAAGAAGAATTTGTAGATATTTTCTCTGATTATTTTTCAAATGTGTAAAGACGTCGAATTCAGCCGCTGTTAGGAGCAGAATTTTTGTCATCGGATGCTCCGATCCTTTGTAGTTTTTTTGTGATTTCTCTGATCAACACATGGCGAATGCCAAAGCAGTACCTTAACAAACCAGCTACGGACCGCGCGCGATCTTTTCTTACTCTTTGTCCTATCGTCTCCTTTCACACACACACACACACACACACACACACGCACACACACTTATATGCCCTACCACCTATGTCGGGAGATATCAATCTAATGTATCAAATGTTTACTTGTTCGTAGTTTATGAGGTGGTATACCGATCATTCGATTACGAAAAAACTTTGTCAACTTATTGCTTGCACTTGCGCAAAGAATATTAGCATTGTACAATGCTATTGTGTGTGTGTCTGTCGCACATAGACCCGCGTTGGTGATGATTTTATGCGTTTATTCTGACTCGAGCACCACTAAGCAAACCTCTACGCAACCCGCCGCACCCTCAAGTATTAAGGCCCATTCACAATGCAATCACAAACATAAGCATAACACATAGACATAGACATTAACACAAGCGAAGAGTTGGCGTATTCACAATGTCGAACATAAACACAGGCAAAATAAGAGTTTCTATTGGCTATGAGACGCAGCACACGAATCGACACGATCGACTTCGATACTCGATTTTGAGTTAACGAACTGTGATTGGCTCATTCCTTATGTCTGACATAAGCATAGCACAGAAGCTTGAAGCTTGAAGCTTGCAAGCTCTTAAGTTAACGTCTTACGTGTTATGCTTATGCGAACGCATTGTGAATGAGTCCACTTGTAGACGTAGTCCTAACTTTTATGTTAACGCCATGCTTATGCTTATGTTTGCATTGTGAATGGGCCTTTAAGCGTGTCTTCGCTGCATATTCTGCCCTGCGATTGTAAAATATCGTCTGGAATTCTTACTTGAACGTTATCTCGGACAAGTTAATCCAATTCCTCCAAGACAGTGTCATAGCGAATACATTCACAAACCTGAGAGAAAATGTTTTAACAAAAGGATACTTGACTTGAAAGCTTTTCATCTGTTAATATTTTTACAGACCGTAGCGTAAAACGTGATAACAATCATGTGGCCAGTAGCGAGTGAAGTGTAAAATATTGCAATGGCGAAGCATTGCCGGGTCCACTAGTCATAGTATAAAGTAAGGGATACAAATTTACAGAGCGATTAAGGAAATATGTCACATGCCAGCAAGCAGTTCAAGGTTTTAGAGCATCAGTTTGTTGTTGTTGTTGTTGTTGTTCTTGTTTCACACAAAAATGGTTTTGGTGATCATATATTTTTTAATTGAACCTCGCCTTTGGCAACCAATAAAATGGATCATTTTAATAAAACTCAAATTGTTAATTCTTTAAACATAAGTATATTTTTTTTACTTAAAGGAAGGTCAAATTAATGGTTTACTGCATTAATGCCCGAATTGCAAGACAGACGAAGTTTCAGTTTCAACGCTGAATGAAGCTAATTTTGACCGAAGTTTTTATAAGTCATCATTTAGCTATTCTTAATTTTAGAATAAGGTCAACTCTTCATACACAAACTTTGCTTTCGCGAATAAAATAATTCAGATATCTTGCACAAATTCCACGTGTTCAGTGGCACGGATGTTAATTTAGTTTCATCCATTGGAATATTTATATTTCTGATTTGTAACATTTTTAGTTTAATTTGGTGGGGTGATAAAAAATTGCCGACGTTGTCGAAACCACTTTAGCTAACGTACACTTTTACGTGCTTCGTTCACTTCTTTATCTCTATAATAAACTCAGTCATGAATTATAGTGATTGTTTACCGATTATAGTGTTGTCGAAACCACCTTAGCTAACGTACACTTTTACGTGCTTCGTTCACTTCTTTATCTCTATGATAAACTCAGTCACGAATTATAGTGATTTTTTAGCAATATTGCGCATCATTTGCATTGGTTGAATGACAAATCGTCGCTCTCTCATCTGTCACCATTATTAACCTTTTGCCAATAATAGTGCTAAAGGAAAATAATTGTAAAGGGAAATTGTTTTCTCGTGTGATGCAATAGTGACTTATTCCTGTGAATAGTTTGATATGGACATAAACATGTTTCCATTCATCGTTTCTGAGAACCTGAAGTATTATCATTATTAAATTAAAGTTTTCTGCTAATCCAGGGTGTATAAACACAAAGTGGCAGAATTTTTTACCTCAAATGATTAATCAGAACGTTTTTTTCAACAAAGTAGCATCTTATTAAGACATTCAAAATTGATTTGATTGTAATTGTCTAACCAGTATTGGGTCGTTTGCCAACTGTTGCTTAATTCATCTCACGTTTGTTAAACGTTGTTATTACGTTCTCACTCGTGTGTACTTTAATTTCGCATGCCGGTTTAAAAATGGGAAATCGGCAGCAAGCGCACGTATCCGGTGAAATCGATTTAAACGAGGAGTGATTTCAACACAGAGCGTGGAAATCGACTGTATGAGGGAAATAGAACCGCTTGGATGGGAATTGTTTCAATCATAGTCTAATGACAAGTTCTCACATTGTGGTATGAGATATGTTTGTCGTGAATAACTTTCATGAGATAATGGGATGAAATTAATTACTTAACACCAAGTATTCTTCAAATTTAAAAATTCTTGATTATATTCGTTCAATTTACTTTAGGTCACTTAAATGTTAAAATAAATGGACCCTTACAAATTAAGTACTGCAATAAATTCAGTTTAGAGTCACACATCCATTTAAAACTTAAAGCGAGAGAAAAATTGTCAACTGAATCAAGCTTGTCAACCTTGTTGAAAATATTTAATGATTCTTAATCATTGATCACCTGGGTTACAACATAAATACATATTGTAATCAATAAAACGAAATATAATTATTGAAATTGAAGGTAAAATCTAATGTTATATTCGTATACCTATTATTAATGTTCAAACAACCACAATTATAATATTTCAATTTATCAGAAACAAACACTTTGTTTACTTGTTTGTTGTGATTGGCTATAAAGTTCTTCTTTTACGTTCTTGTAATTATTAGTATATAAATTTAAAAGAATTTCTGCTAGTTAATAAGTACCTTCCAAATTTACCCAAGTAATATACAAAACCTCAATCAGAAAAGCGTAATCATGGGTGTATATTAAACAATGTATTGTGAGACAGGTACAATCTTCAAAAGTTTGTTTTTATTTAAGGTCGCTTTGTATCTGCTCTGGCCATATAGCTACCATTGTAATTTTTTAATAGTCGTTAATATCTTTCTGAGTAAAGGTAAGAGGAAGACATGCGGACAACATGAACACACACATTCATGCCTGGGGCGAGATTCGAACCCGCGAGGTACTATTGATTAATAAAACTATCTTTTACCGTTGCGGCATGAGTAGCGTTAAAGTTAAGTGAACTCCCGGCATATCAGCATCATAAATTCCGTAATTGTAAAATATAAAACGTCTTTGTAATTGAAAAAAGTACTTCCGAAATATGTATTTTTTAAAAATTTTTTACATTTTTCAAATTTACAGACTAATGTCGGTACCAAAACTGTATTTTATTGTGAACATTACAGTTTTATATTCAGATCATAAACATCGTACCTTGTTTCCTTTGGTGGTTTCATATGCATTTGGGCGAAAATATTGCATAAGCTGCTTTCCAGTGCCATGTAATTGTGTATTAGAAATGGCAGTTATTTACGTATGAGATAAATGAAATAAAAATGCACGTATTTCTAAACAATGAAAAAAAAGCGTAAATTTTCATACTTATGGATAATATTACCATGAACTGTTCTTCCGCCTTTAAAATTGCTA
This sequence comes from Teleogryllus occipitalis, assembly GCA_011170035.1. Classification (NCBI taxonomy): domain Eukaryota; kingdom Metazoa; phylum Arthropoda; class Insecta; order Orthoptera; family Gryllidae; genus Teleogryllus; species Teleogryllus occipitalis. Next base: position 1,684 of record BLKR01015166.1, on the reverse strand, counting down.
AAGTAGAAGGCAATAAATCTTCGCAGAAAATCTAAAACATACCACAAGGTAATTAAGTCTGTTGCCCTATACACGAGGGAGGTGAATTAAGAAAAGGAAGTTCGAGGAAGCTTGTTAAGAAGATGGAGGTATGTTCTCGGCAGGAATGCGCATCTAAAGAACAATATGAATTATGATAAGGGCAAAAAACACAATGCCTCCACACTTAACCACAAAACTACAGCGTTGAAATAAGATATTGTATAATGTTCTTATGTATAGGGTTGACGAGTTAATGACTACATTCTTACCACAAGAAATTCAATACCCCACAAAATTTAAAAAAAAAACGAGTGCACTGATCTTGGAGAAAATAAAACTAGTAATAATTACGTAACTATTTGCAATAACTATTTATTTTGCTACAAAACGAGTAGTATTTAAATTATGGAAGCAAACATTCATAGTGCTATTTCATACGAAAAAGAAAATAACTTCTAGACGAAATAAAGGTATCTTTTACTACAATGATCGGCATTGTCTTAAATAATTTGAGAAGTGGCGTTTTGCGTATCTTTCAGAACGGTAAAGTTATTTTTATTGTTACAATTTAAATACATAATATGAATAATAATGTGAATAGACGCTAGATATTTTAAGCCATGGGCCCAAGCAAATGCTTGTACATTCTCTAACAAGTAATGTACATACAAGTAATGTGCTTCAGTTTTTTGTGCCAATGACCCTTCCTCTCCATCAGTTTTTGTCCAGTTTCCCTGGTCCATTGAACAAATGCCATTGTTTTGCTTCTGGACATAAATGTATCTTCACTATGCGCACTTATTGTTGAGCTTTCTTTTTGCTCGTAGAGGTAGGAGTAGAGATAGGAGTGAGTTACTATTTTGTTAGAAATGCAGAAAAATCAAATCTGCGGTTCGTTTACCAATGCAAATAAGTTTTCTATTATTCGAGAACGAAAATATCTAATTTTTCAAATGTTGCTAATCTTCGGCTTTTTTAAATTTTATTATTTTTTTTAAAACTTTTATTCATCTTTCAACTATTTATAGTTAAAATCTTGCGAGGGGATTGTGGAGCTTTAGAAAACGTGCCCAGATGATCTCCCCCATACGTCAGATATTTTTTTTACTGTTTTTGACTAAACAAATAAAATCAAATATCGGTATTGTTGTACAGTAGATAGAAGATATCTAAGCAAGCAATAATGGTGCTATAGGCGTTTTCGTAGTCTCTTACAATGTTTGTACCATTTATCGTAAACTCTTGTGCGCAGAGTAATTAAATAATTAAGGAAGTAAGTAGTTGTAACTTTTATACTACACGTTACATATATCATAGTTTCCGAATGCGCTTAGTATCTTTAATGTTGCTATTCACATACTTAAGCAGCTTTATCCGTTTTTTCTTATTTGGACTCCATGCCGATTTTGAATCACAGAAATTTGTCTCGAGTGGATCGTTTCATCTTAGGAGGCATATCTGCCTTATTATTTTATATTTTTCTTTCACGTTAGTGAAAACTAATGAAAGGGAATGTACGTAAATAAACCCCGGTATTGAGCGCCATTTGATGCACTGACAGTTTGAGTAGACAACAAGCGAACCTAGTTCTAGCATCATTGGGAAAAATGACTGAAAGATCGTCTTGATATGACGCTATTTATGAACACAAAAGAAACAATCG